>JAZHYW010029630.1:0-39790 GCA_037355805.1 Ixodes ricinus
ACCAGCTTGACTTTGATTGCGACTGGCGAGGCTTAGCGGGAGACTGCGTGTGATTTCGAGCACAGTGTGCCATGTTTACAGCACTAGACGTGCGTGTAGTGCCGGGGAATCGCTGCAAACACAACGAGTGCGAAAGCCATGAATTTCTGCGCGAGACGGAGCTGAATGCCAGCCAAGAGAGGGCTTCATGTTTGGCAGTTGTCTTTACTGCGGCCATTCGCCAGCTATCTGTGGACGACTACAATTTTTGGGTAAGAACCCTGTTTTCATTTGGCTTATTTGTACAAACAAAAATAGTTTTTTAATAAAGAGTAGAGCCCCCAAGCTGAAATGTGTTTGCTTTTTTCTATTTGCTTCGTTTTGGACTGTTCGTTTTGGTAACTGAAGCCTAACGAGATCTCTCTCTTTGGGTTTCTAGACAGCAAGGTTAAATTTCCTCAAATCTTCACACAAATTCTACAGTTATGAACAGCGCGCAGCTAATTGGCGCAATGTACCACACGTAACATGCATTATCTACGACTACGCGACGTATCTGGGCAATTTCTTTTGATTCACAACTGCCATTCGTATATGTGCGTAATTATACATGAAGCAGCACGTTGGACTTCCTTGAACTGCTCAATTCGCCTGGTGAAGTCACTAGAGAGATTTAGTAGATCGATTTTGAGCTCCGATAACGATATCAGATAACGATATGATGCATGGGCGCCCTTGTGTTTATACGCTTATTACGGCGTGCGTTTTCTCTACGCTTTAAGAATGACGCCTCTAGGCGTGTGAAATGCGCGTCGTGGTTGAAACCTCTGGCCGCGGGCATTGGGCTTTCTCGCATTTAGTATATCGTCACAAAAACTAAGATTATTGGGACGATATACTAAATGCGAGAAAGCCTCATGCTCACGGCCAGAGGTTTCCACCGCGGCGCGCATTTCACACGCATAGAAGGCGTCATTATCTAAGCGTGGAGAAAACGCACGCCGTAATAAGCGTGTACACACAAGGGCCCCTCACGCCTGCCAAGCGTTAAACCATAGCACAGTTCACGGTTAGGAAGCATGAATTCTAAGCGTTAAAAAACACCACGCTTAGAACAAGCGTGTAAAAAATCGCTTTGCGTCACGCCTGCCAAGCGTTAACCCATAACGTAGTTCACGCTTAGGGAGCGTGAATTCTAAGCGTTGAAAAACACCACGCTTAGAACAAGCGTGCAAAAAATCGCTTTGCGTCACGCTTGCTCTGCGTGACCATTTTTAGAGTGTAGTTCTGTCCGAGTTCAGAGGAGTGCAGGAGTCGTGCAGCGGCGGCGCAGAACCAGTGCAGCCGCCGCGCTAGGGCTGGCGCTGTGATCGGTATTCCGAGCGGAAGCGCAGGGTGTCGTCTGCATCTGTTGGCTCTTGTTTCTCCACGCCACGTTGCGACATCTAATTAGTCGCGGTTTGATGAGACCATTCGTGTTTCCTTATTTTTAAAGTATAATAACGGAATCTTTTCTGTGAATATTTTTTATTCGAGTGTACTAAAACGTTTTCTGCACGAGATGTGTTTCTGTCTGCATTTTTAACGGCCGTTCGGTTCCTGTCGTTTCCGTAAGCGTTCGTGTCCTTCACATTCATTTAGCAATAGTAGATTCACTTCAAGTCTCTCGAGTTTCGCATTTCGACGGTAGGTTCGTGGCATCGGGATGATTTTGCGTCGGGAGTCACTGGCGGCAGCGCGCGGTCGGTAGCGGTCACCTCGAAGACGAAGACCTGACGATAGCGTTTTGGCCAAGACTGTTATCGACCGTAACTTTGGCGTCAAGTTGAAGCGTTTATTTTGACTCTCAAGAAAGACCTGCGTGGAACTACCAAGCCAATGCCGATTCTCGACGTTTTTCTCGGGCCCGTTAGTGGGCGTCCACAGATACCGGCCAGCGGACAAAGCATGCAGTATTATGCTCAGCTACGGGTCATGCGAGGGCCAATGTACTAAACCCAGGCCTCTGCAATGTATCGGAGTCGTCAGTATGCATCCAAGAGCAACTGAAGGCGGGGACTATCAAGAGTGCAATACCTTTCCCGTGTCTGTAAGGACTTTGGATCCCCACATAGCATCAAAAAGAAACAATTTACATGAGCCAATATTTCAACACTTACCACAGGAAGCCAAACCTACACGAGCAGGTGCCTAAAACGCTTTCAGAATATCATAATCATTCACATTCCTACCCTCGGTTATAATCTCGATTCCGCGTCCACCGCGAGTACGTCATTATCATAAATGAGAGGAAACGCAACCTCCGTATCGGCGTTATTGTTACACATCGCAGACATTTGTGCAAGAGCTGCAAAAAATGGCACCCCGAGCAGAGACGGACGTGGAGTGTCGTCTGCTATCACCGTCTGCTCTTGTCGTCTGCTTCTGCACGGACGCTGAACTAACTCCGGAGCCGGTGCAAGATTTTGAGGAACTGGGTCTGAACTCGTTCAGAACTGGGATGAATCGAACGCGCCAGTGCAGCGGACGTGCAACTTCCGGTTGAATCGAATGCACCAGTTCCTGCACTGCTGAACTAGTTCAGCTAGTTCAGGCGAATCGAACAGACCTAATAAGTGCGTGTGCGTGACTGTGCACTACGTCACATCTCCCTTTTTTTTCTTTGAGTTTAATTATTTCATGATTAGGACTCTGGCATCGGGTATCTTTTTGGTGGTTGACGCAATCGCTCACTTCTGCGTAGTTGTGGTTCTGGTCTCTCCGATCGTTCTGGGGGTCTATGGTTGCCCTGGGAGGTGGTGGTGGTGCCGGCCTGAGGTGTTCTCTTGTCCGCTGCAGCTGTTGTCCCTCCTCGGTTTCCACAATGTACGCTCGCGGGGTGTTTGCCGTTTGTACGACCTTGGCAGAGGACCACGTCCTTGTGGGCATGTTGTACCGTGACGGGAGAGCCAAGAGGAAGCTCTTGTAGTGATTGTGTCCCTCTGTTGTAGAAGGAACGTTGCTTCTGTCTGATGTTTTGAAGACACTGGCGTACCTCCTTGGGTGGCACGATCCCGGGCTGTAGGTGGCTGGCTGGCACAGGGAGCGGCGTTCTGGTCTGGTGGCCCATTAGTCGCTGTACAGGAGATTTCATATAGGGGTCACGAGGAGAGTTCCTCCATTCAAGCAATGCGGCACAGAACTCAATGGTACCGTAACGATACCTCCTTAGGAGCTTTTTAGCTTCTTGTACAGCGCGTTCGGCCATTCCATTGGAGCGAGGATGGTACGGACTAGAACGGACGTGCTGCATGCCGATCTTACCGACAAAGTCCTCGAACTTGTGACTGCTGAATGGTGGCCCGTTGTCGGTGCATCGTTGCATCGGGAAGCCATGTGTTGCAAAGATGTCGGCCAAGGCTGCTATCACCTTGTCGGCTGATGTCGTCTGCACCGCTCTGATTTCAAAAGAAGAACGAATAAAAGTCAACAACAATCAAGCAGTCGGTGCCTTCGTGATGGCAAAAGTCGGCTCCTACAAATTCCCAAGGTAGAGATGGGACATCGTGGTTTAGCAGTGGCAGCCTTGCATTTCTAGGCCTGTACTTTCGACAGGTTGGACAGCTTCGAGCTACTTCCTCGATGTCGCTGCTTATACTCGGCCAAAAGACTACAATTCGAGCACGTGCCTTCATCTTTTCTGCTCCCGTGTGCGCGGCATGAAGACAGCAGAGTACGTCGCTACGCAGGCTGGCAGGAATGATGAGGCGGTTGCTCCGAAACACGAGGCCATCTTGCGTGTGCAGCTCATCGCGGACGTTCCAGGAGCTGCGAAGCTCTGCAATGACGTCTGCCTTGTTGTCAGGCCACTGCGTGCTTGTATACTGGCGAAGTTGGACCATGACTGGATCTCGGTCTGTTTCTTGCCGGACTTGACCCAGGCGCCTGTCAGAAACTTGAAGAGAGGCGATGGCGTTAACATGGAAATGCGCACACTGCTCCTCCAGCTTGGCTGTATTCGGAAAACGCAATAATGCATCTGCAACGAGGAGCTGCTTTCCGGGAGTGTATTTGACGGTTATGGGATATTTCTGCAGGTTCAGGCGCATGCGCTGCAGACGGAGAGGGCATTGACACAAGGGTTTTTTGAAAATCATCTCAAGAGGCTTGTGATCCGATTCTACAATGACCTCTGGTTGACCAAAAAGATAGTCCTGGAATTTCTCACAGCCATGTACAATTGCGAGCATCTCCTTCTCTATCTGCGCGTATCTTTGCTGAGCGTCTGTTAGCGATCGTGATGAATACGCCAGGAGGTGCCCGTCTTGCAGTATGACTGCGCCAACCCCAGCTTGGCTGGCGTCGACCGATAGAGTGATCGGCTTGCCCTTCTTGTAATAGGCCAGTACCGGAGCTTTCGCGAGGGCTTCGCGCAGTGCTTCGAAGCTTGCCTGATGCCCGTCTTCCCAAACCCATGCGACATTCTTTTTCAAAAGTTCTCGAAGTGGAGCTGTTAGTGCTGACATGTTCGGTATAAAGCGGGAGACAAAATTCACCATACCTAGGAAGGTCTGTAGCTCCTTCCGGTTGTGCGGTGCTTGCACTTGCAGAATGTCTTCCAGCCTCCCTGGATCAAGGCTCAACCCGTCCCGTGTGAGAACATGTCCGAGATACTTGACAGCTGTCTGAAAAAAACGGCACTTCTTGCTGTTCAGCTTGAGGTTGTGCTCTTGACATCGTTGTAGTACCTTCACTAGATTTTCGTCGTGTTCGTCTTTAGATCATCCCCAGACGAGGATATCATCCATGACTACTGCGACGCCTTCAAGACCCTCTAGTACTTTGTGTATTGCACGTTGAAATATTTCGGGTGCTGAGGAAATACCGAATGGCATGCGTAGGAATCGGTAACGACCATACGGCGTACTCATGGTGCAGATTTTGGAGCTTTCCTCGTCCAATTTTAACTGCCAGAAACCCGAGGCGGCATCTAAGGTCGAAATATACTGTGATCCGCTGAGTGAGAGAGCGATGTCTTCTAGCGTAGGCATCGGGTAATGCTCCCCACGATGTAGGAAGGCTCTTTAGGTGTGGAGACTCCTCTCCTCGCCCCGTCGGAACGGCGAACACATCACGTCCCCTCCTTTCCTTTGTTTTCTCCGCCTGCCCCTAGAGGGCGCCAAAACGCTCAGGCCGTCCGGTCGCCGGCCCTCCGCCGGAACGTGGGCTAAGAAGTCACCCATTGCTTACGCTGCCTCTAATTGTTTCCAACTTTTTTTTTTTTTTTGCAATGGTGCTTGGCTTTGATGCTCGGTTCTTGTACTCTCCGAATTGAAGGCGCCTCGTAGGGGATTGTCTTGCATGCGGTAGACGCAGACACAACAGACCGCCCATCTGTCCAGGGTCGTATTCTGTCTGGCGTTCTCGTGGAATGCCGTCGCCTCCGTGGAAGGCAGACACTTCTCCGGTTTCAGTCGAACGTGCAAAAGGGTTCGGATTGCATGAAAATGCGACATTACTGCAAAGGAAAAAACCGAGATGCAAAGAAGCAGTCTCGAGAAAAGAAGAAAGAGACCCGACTGTGCGACTCGTAATGTGGAAAAGAACTCCAAAGCAGCTATAGAGTGTGTCATACATTAAACAATGTTTTAACAGCTTTTTCTTTTTGCAGCGATTTTTAAATTTTTTGTTAAAGTTTGTGATGATGATATTATTATTATACTTATATCAGAAGTGCCATTAATAAAACCGGTTTGCTTTCCTTGACGAGTGTGGTTACTATAAACTTTTGCTGCAATCTGCCACATGCAAACGTAAGTGTACTAACAAAGTGAACCTTTCAAAGAATCCTGCTTTCATTCACCTCTGCGTGCAAAATGTGTAACTTCGTGCCAATTCGGCCAGCAATTCAATTTAGCAGGACTCAAAGGCTGCCTTAAAACGTAAAAGAATAACCACGTTAGCTGCCCCACATGTTGAAAAAAAAAATAATAGTCCAGTCGAATCAACGGGAATTTGCGAACCCAATATATATATATATTTTTTTCTAGAAAAGTCATGTGAACGGTGCAATTTAGTTCCGTATTATACGTTAACAAGGTTTGTGTTAATCCTTTATATTTGTGTATTCTTTTTTTTCTTTCGGTCACACTCAAGTTATCGTTTACCTGCGGTACAATCAGAGTTTATTCATTTTACAAACGCTTACCGACGTTAGTATTGCGCTACTGAGGAAACAAACGACGGAATGTAAGCTAGGCTAAAAATCATCTACAGGAGAGGGATTTTTTTTTCACTCGTAGACCGCCGCGTCGGCTGGTATTAGGGAGCTACCCTTGTTTGACCGTCTGCCTTTGTTCGGGTTATGGAAACTTCAATGTGCTGAGAGAGCTGATAGTTGAATGGCCCCACCTACATACCACATCGTACGCAAACCGGTAGCCACCGGAAAGCAAGCTGCACGCCGAGCAGCTAGCACAGGCGGCCCGGTGCGCTGTTGGATGGCCTGAAACTTACGGCGCCATCTGGGGGTGGCTCCGTGAAGCGAAACGCGCGGGGTGTCATTATCTGGTCGCGGCGGAGAGCGGAGTCTCTACACCTAAAGAGCCTTCCTACACGGTGGACGCAACGCATGAGTGCCTTCAACGCTCTCGTGCGTTGGAGGCACGTGTGTCAGCGCTCCATCGATAACCCTATTTGGTCTCTGCAGGTGGCGTTTTTAAAATCTTTTGTAAAGTAGATAGCAGATAGACAAGCATTGATTGGATGATGTCGCATTTCTCTCGTACATGACGTGAATTCACGGTGTATATATATGTATGTTTTCCGAGAATAAACTTCAGTTGCAAGTAGCACTCGGTGTTGTTCGTTTCTTTTTACTTGTCCGTTGTTTTTAGCGCTTTTACCCTCAGAAATATGGATCGCCAACTAGCCCAAGTGCAGACCCTTCTACGTATATCTACAGTTCGGAATTTTAGCATTAAGGGAGGATGGTAGGCAAAATCGACAAAATGAAGCTTTCCTTTATTTTGCTGTTTAAATATGCTACGGTTCCAGGAGAAACTGCCCTCCAAGTGGCGGGCTCGGATGAGCGCTAGAAGTTTTCGAGCTCGCCACGGCGTAGCTCAGTGCACTTAACTCTTGCCTCCAGTCGCGGCTTTGAGTGCATTCAAGTTGATCGAAAAGCGATTTCTCTGCCCGTAAAGCATCGCTTCCGGCTGAGTAATTATCCGCTCTACAGAGATTAATTCAAGACTACAATTGCAGCCGCACTCAAAAAGCACAAAAAACAAAAACAAAAGAAAAACGACAATGGAAAAACTGGCTATGACTTGCCGTGCGGGGAAGCAAACACATGACTCGGAACCGCAGTGGAGCGGATTATTTTATTGGCTTTCAAAGGATTACGGCATCGGTGTTTACATTTTACTAAGAGATTCATCCCCTGGGCCGTTGAAGGTACTCTCAGAGGTCCAATATTACTGAAGAAAAAATCAACACGCTGGGAATATTATTTATGGTATAAAATCAGCCAGTCAGCTCGCGATGTTGAGTGCGCACGTGCGCTGGTTCGCCGATTTTATAAAGGAGCTTGTTCTAAAGGCCTTTGAAATGCCCGTCTGACAGGGGTAATAGTGTGCTGTTTTATTGATGTTCGTATGTGTCGTGTATGTGTATGCGCTCAATGTATATGTACAGCTGATGCTTGTAGTATGCGTAATGTACCTACATGTCTCTATACTAAAGGTGCCTAAAGGACCCGAAGTGCAGTAGTGGCGTGAGCAAATAAAAATATTTCTTAATGTAGAACATGAATTGAGCGGTACCTTGCGCCACCTAGCCTAGCTACTTGCAATTACTCTGGTTGACCTCGCCATCTCGTGGCAAGCGATTGAACCTTCTTTGACGCGTCGCGATAATTCCTGGTTACCGTGCGACCGCTGAATCGAATTTGCTCTTTTGAGAGCGGCTTTTGGTTTCGCGAATGGTCTGCCACTCCTCCATGAGGTGCGGTTGACGAAGAAATTGTGGCTCGAGGAATAGCAAAGATAAGACGTAAAGTGCGCGAAGTAGCTGGGTATCGGTTGTCTTCGTTTAACATCGCAGTGCTGACGACGAGAAGACTGAGTTTCTTTCCCTGCGGGGGGAAGCTGGTTTCGGAAATAAATACAGTTAGCGGAAAGCTCTTGTCACGCCTCTATTTGCTGCTCCTGTCGCCCCGTACAGTAGACGTAGCGTCCTCGTTAAGCCTTATTGAGCTCGATTTGCTCGATTCGGGGCCGCCATAATGAGATGCAGGCGACGGAGGAACTTTGCTCCCCTGCTTCAGGGATGAAAGTTTCTCACTTTCTAAAGGAACATAGGTTACAAGAGCGTTCCTCCCTTTAGGGAGGGCTATCAAGACTCTTCTTTCTAAGAGTGCGCTCGCACGATCCTCGCGTGAACAAAACCAAGCGCAGCAGTGCAACGGTTACAATGGTTAAAATGTTGCCATATCGGGAGAGCGAAGCAGCGGTGCCAAGAGCCACTCTATATGGCAGCGCAGCTGCCAGAGTAGCGAGACGACGCAAAATTATCTAGATGCACGACGTCAGAAGCGCCTATAGTGATCTCCATTTTGGGCCTGGGAGGTTGCCGTGGCAACCGCACTGCTTGCGACGCCGGGCGGCAATCTTTATCTAGCTGATATCTCCATTCGTTCATTTAAAGGTGGTAAAATACCTAAAAGACGCTTTGCATGTGGCATGGCGGTACGGCACGGGCCTCTGGAGGAGCGGTGCCTGTTTCTTCTGTGAAGTGAGACAATTTGCAGAGTGTCGTAGGTGCGCGGACAAGACGAGTGGTTTTCCGCGCCGCCGGGATGGCGGCCGCTTCGTGGGACGAACGTACCGTTCTTGTACTTTCTGACTTCGCTCCTATGGAACAAAATCCGATTACACCGGCCACGACAGGACGATTGCCTTGGGACATGACTGCTGCTCGACTGCCCCATAGTAAGAGAATGTGTGCTTAGCATCATACTTCTTCAAGACCCAATCATTCATTCAAGATGAGATTATCTCACCGACTGGCGTGGAGCGACGTCGACTACGGTCTCATTCTCGTTTTGGGGGTGAACAGTCGACGGGGTTGAACCAAGAAGGACAGCACGGGGGTCTACAGAGGATTGTTAACGCCATCAAAAGAGACGGACGCCGGAGATGAGGTGTTCTTGCCGACAGGCCAAGTGGTCGCCCGGAAGTTTACCGGCATGAAAAAAGTCAATATTTTAATCTGGTGTAGCACGCATACCCGTGTTAAAGGGGCCATGAAATGATTTTTTAACTTCTTCTTCCTTAGCTTTAATCCTCAACTCAAAAGACAACAGTGGAATCACGCGGTCGTGACATGCTAGGGCACCGGTGCGATGACCCCAATCTTCCACCGTGCTTTTTAAGCACAACATAGAACTTGGCATTCGGAAGTGCACTCATGTGCACTCATTAACCATGAACGCGAATTTAAATATTCGTCGGCGAATTGATTGTTGACGAGCGCATATGTCCGAGTGACGCAGTTTTCGTGTCAAATGCATGAGCTGGCGTCGGCTGACGTCATTTTGGCTTTCGTAGGCATTGCAAAGATGATATTTAGAACCATACACACATGATGATAACATCATAGCACACGGACATTAACGAGCACAAAACGGGCCCAGCTACAGAGAAATAAATATTACACTCGTAAAAAATAATTGTCTGTAACTTGTTAATTACAAAGACGGACACACCTCTGAGCATATAAGCTTAATAGTATGTGTTGATGCATTGTTATAGAGCAGGTCATTTCATATACGTCATTTGAGCAAACGCCAGCTTGTCACTTGAAAAAAGAATGCGATCAAGTGCACGCTATTGCAACGAAAGCACGTTTATCATAGTCTTCAGAACTGCCAATTCGTAAAATCGTCGATCAGTACAAAAGGTTAAAGACCGCAGGCGCTTCCTCGCTTAAAGTTGCTGTGATTATTCGGTGACCCTGGGCTGAAACAAATTCCTTTGGGCTCTACACACGACATATACCTTTCAGTTCGATTCTCAAAAATTCCAACATTCAAAGGAAGCTAGAAAATGCGAAAATGTTATCCTAAAAGCTAAATGATAAAATGGTTGATTAGTACAAAACGTAAAGATCGCAGGAGCTTCCTCGCTAAAAGTGTCTGTGATTACGCGGTTTCCTAGGGCAGAAACAACTTCCCCAAGGTCCCACATGCGACGCAAGCAATTCCCATTGATTCTCAGACATTCCAACGTTCAAACAAGGCTAGGAGTATGCGATAATTGCATGCAAAAAGTCTTATCGATCCTTGAACACATCCGGGAATCCGAGAACCGCTACGGCGATATGACTGATGCTGTCGCACAGGTGCTAATATCCAGAGAGATCTTGCACAGAAAAGGTATAAGGTCTCATTGATTCAGATCTTCACGTTATACCTGTGTCAGAGAGCACAAAGAAGTCCGAAATCATCGGCATGCAGAGGCACATTACGACTACCGCGCACCGAACAAACTCGTATCCACCAGCTCTGGGCGCTGCCATCTTACCGGTGACATCACGGCTCTTGCGAGGTCACGTGATGAGTAGTCACTCGGTTGCTAAGGAAACCGAGCCAGCTCAGCTCGTTGCTATGGTACCGCGTGTGACCAATCACGGTAAGAGGCGGCACAGGGAAAAGCGTGGCGCTACTCTGGCAGCTACGCTGCCATATAGAGTGGCTCTAGCGGTGCCGAGGCCCGGGGAGCCGGCGGGTCCGGAGACTTGACAGCTCATGCGTGTTGCAACCACTGCCCGGGCGTTTGGTGGTTTTGTTTTCAGAACAGAGCAGAAATAAATAGAAATGGAGATATTAAAAAAATTACATTTTAATTTAATGACGCAACGAACATGGTTTATAAAAGTTAGTGTTAAATGAAAAATGTTCTATATTTCTGTTTTTACTTTGATGAGAGCACCCCACCACCGAAGCGCAGCTGTCGGTGACGACTCAGCGCCGCAGATGGTGGCGACGCAAATGTCAACGCCGCGAAACATAGGATGTGACCGGGGGTTGCATGCGCACCGCCGAGTTAAAGGAAATGACATAGCGCGCTTCTTCGAACTTCCGCCAAACTCCCTGAACTCCCGCGGATCATGTTCGGCGGGGTTGGAGGCGCTCCACGGGGCAGGCGCAGCCACAAATCTACGAGTGGAAGATGACCAACCTGATCTACCAACGGAAGATGCTCGGTCCAAATGGGGTGATTTGGGGCGCTCCAAATGTACGAGCGGAATTCACCATAAGATGTTTTGATCCTACTCCCAGTTTCGTCTGCAGATGGCTTCGGCCGGCTTTGCGGCACACCTACATCTGAGTTTCCCCCTTTCTGCTTTTGTGCATCTCTCTAGTCACTGGTTGTGTTTCATGGCTGCGAAAGCTCTCCTACATGTCTCTCCTTCACTGGCGTCGTCTCGTGCTCAGCCTTTAACGGTGTCTTTCCTCATGATCCTTCAGCCGCGCTCAAACGATATTACGAGTTGTTGTTTAGACACCTATCGTCTGTTACAAGAAAATGTCTGCGGTAGAGGCTTCGTCTCCAGCGCGATCTTTCTACCGACGGTGACACTTCAGCCCCTTGAGACCACGTCCAACTAAAGCACGACGGAAAGTATCAAGCGCATGCTAGAGGCGGAGCTCCTCCTGCGTAGGAGAATGGTGAATAATTCAATCTTCGCTACACACTCGGAAGCTCCTGCACGCATGCCCTCCCGGGACGCAATCTGAGAACAGCACTTAGCAGAATCGTAATTACGAAGGGAAAAGGCGGGCAGTATCGCGCGCCGCTGCTCGTTCGCCTCAGTGGAAGAAAGGCGTCATAACTTTTTGGGCCATTGCCGCCTCCTAACTGGCTACATTAAAAATAAATAAATAAAGATATTAAAAATGATTGTTTAAACGCCCTGCGGCGCAGCATATAGTCTGGAGTCGGGAGCCTATAAGGACAAATCTGTTGCACTGCTGCGGGAATTTTCTTTCGTTAAAGTATCTCTTGATGCTTGTTCACACTCTCGCGACTGCTTCCGATCGAGTGCCTTGCAATCTTTTACGACAAGGGAGCTGATTTGCGCCATCTATTGGGTAGCCGTGGAACACTTCGGATTTACGTATATTTTCTATTTTTTCTTCTATCAATCCTTTTTATTTGCTTGAAATACAATCGGCAATACTATAGAGGACCATTTCTCTAGATAATACGTACAGTCAAAGGCAATTTAACCTGCGACAACGGAGCGAGCGGCCACGGGGAACAATTGCCGTATGCAGCGCTGCGTTCGCTTTTTCGCGCTGGGGAAGAGGCTACGGGAGCAGTCCACGTTTCGCTGCCGGGGGAGGTCGAGTCAAAACAAATGCCCCTCGCGCTAGAATGGCCTTCAATCATATCAGATAAGCTCTTTTTTGCACAATATTTTTCCTGCGTTTTATCTTTCGCCTTCTCTTTGTAAATTTTGACTGTAGTTCCTCAAGCGGTCAAACGCTCCGCTGTTTCATTTTGATCATGGAAAGTAAGTTAAGAATGACTAATAGTTCATTTATAGGCGTGCACTCAATACTTTTGGTTACTTTTACTTTTACGTTCACTTTTAGTTATATATTTGTTAGACTGAACCGCGAACCGTAAACTGAGATCAAGTTGGAATCATTACGTGCGAAAGAACTGATAGTAATGCCCGACGGCTTTACAAACTCATGCTAAGATATGAGCGCCAGAACGGAAGCAAACCAAGATAGCCTTGCCAAGGGAACAATAAAAATACTTAAAAAATATAAGTCGGCGTATTTTGCTAACCGCTTCGAAATGCCGCGCCGCATAGCCGGCCCTTCGTCATGTCTCCCTTCCGTCTTAATCACCCCCCCCCCCCCCACTTCTACAGAGTGGACCAGTCCGCCGAGTCTCGTTCCCAGAACGCCGCGGCGACCGCTGCGCCCCATGCGGCATTTTGCCTGCTCTGCCGGCGTTCACGTTGTCGCAGGTCAAATTGCCTCTGACTGTACATTTCGTCTTGCGAATAATGCGAAAACTTGGCTCCAGGGCCACCTCATAGATGGCTCCAGCATCATGACAGAATGTTTTCTCGTCGTAAGAGATCACAAGAACTCGGTCGCAAGCAAACGCAAGTGTGTGAACCAGCGCTTACTTGTAACGAACCCTCTTTATGACAAAGTGGTCTGCACACTGAACATTGCGGACGTTTTAGTTCATCATCACTGCCACTACCAATTTTAAGAAAGAAATAGCTCAAAATTAAGAGCACCGATGAATATATTCTTAATAAAAGTATCGTAACATCGACGGCGTTAAAACGTATCGCGAATATCTTAGCATCGGGCCGTTTTCCTCTGATCCCCTCTTAGATCCGCTCTTAAAATTATGGCAGCGTCGCAAGAAATGGCCACCAAGGCGTTGGACGCCAGTTACTACGACAGTTAATATAGCAACCTGGTACACGTGGCGCCCGCCAGACGTCTCCTAAGTTTTCGCGTTGCTCATTGAGTGATTCAGGTTGCTAATTGACATCCCGTTGCTCGATTTCCGGACAAGGCCAGACGCGCCTGGAACATTTTCGAAGCACATTTGCTTCATACGTTTGTATGCTTCGAAGATGTCTTCGGACAGTTTTTTGCATGGCCAATGTGACCTTATACAAGAACCCCAGTCAGTATCTGCAGAAAGTCTTTTGTTTGATGCATTCGCAGTGGGACTGCGGCCTAAGATGGATGTTTATGATGTCGTTATTTGCCGTGAAGCGTCAAGAGGGTGCGGAGTGAGGGTGTTGATGAGTAGCCAAGCGTGCACCATTACTGGCTGACACGTAAAGAAAGCATAAACCCGTGACACTGGCCCTAGTGAATTGACGTGAGGGATAGTAATATTAATATAATAATATCTGTATACGCATAAATACGTATTATAGGAGCTGGTAAAAAAGCAGCTGCCTAAGCAGTTTGACTGGCTCCCAGCCTCCAAAGAGGTAAACAGACGTGGCATAAGAATAATTGTAATTGTAATTGTAATTGTAATTTATTTGCACAAGAAGTATGATGTATATGCGACGACGTGCGAGGCTAGGCAGAAAGGTAACAACCCTTACGCTTGTGCGCCTGCTAGCCGGTCGCCGCATACACCGTGGATGAGGGGAAAGGTAAAGGGGAAAAAACAATTTGTGTAAGTATAAATAGTCAAAACAAAAACAAAAAAACAGCAAGCAACAACAGTGGTTATGGTGCGGCAGCTCATGAGGTGTCCGACGCCACTTGATGGGAGAAGAGCCTGCACAGTTCTCGGGACTCATCATTTGACGCCGGTAGAGGGTTGCGAGCGTTTAGTGGGATAGTTAGAAAGTCTTTGATGGCGGCGGGGATGAAAGATTCGCTATGGCGAGTGGTTCGGCCGCGGAGCGGCTCGGGCTGACCTGTCCTTTTGCTGACACGCACCACTGACGCGAGGTGGGACCCCGCAAGCGACCCGTCGAGCAGCCGACAGACCGCACGTACACGTGATGTCCGCCTCCTCTGTCCGAGGGGTCGCCACTCGAGTGCCCTAAGGCGTGCGTTGTAGGAGACGTCCGCTGCACCAGATGACCGGCTCCAGATGATTCGGGTCGCCCGACGTTGGACGCTCTCGAGCCGTTCACGAAGGTGCTGCTGAGCGGGTGACCAGATTGCTGAGCAGTACTCCAGCGTTGGGAGAACGAGGGCCGTATATAGCGACCGCAGAGCTTCCGGTCCACATGGCTTTGTGACCCTGGTTATAAAACCTAGTGTTCTCCTGGCTTTCGAGACAACACCCGCAACGTGGGCCGAAAAGTCCAGGTTTTTCGTAAGTGTGACGCCCAAAATGCACATGGAATCGGAGACTGCAAGTGGAGAGCCGGCCACGGTGTAACAAGGACTGTCGCTCTTTCTACTGTTGGTAAACCGAATTACGCCACTTTTGGTCGCGCTGATCTGGAGGTGCTGCGCTTGTGTCCATTTCTCAATTTCCATCAAATATAGCTGAAGGCAGTTAGAGTCAGCGGGCGACGAGACTGGTGCCACAATGGACGTGTCGTCTGCGTACTGAACTAGAAGGCAGTTGTCACTTCGAGGCATGTCGTTCACGTAGAGCAAAAATAGGGTCGGGCCTAGCACCGAGCCTTGAGGAACTCCCGACGAGACAGCAGATGCTACCGAGCACGAACCTCCGTACAAAACCTGTTGGCTCCGGCCGCAAAGAAACCTTGTGAGCCAGACAAGAAGAGGGCCACAGATGCCTGCTCTAGTGAGTTTTTCAATTAGAATTTTGATGCTTAGCGTATCGAATGCGTTGCTCAAATCAAGTTGAATCAGGTCTGTAGTGACGCGATTGTCCATGTGATTGCTCACGAAATGCGTCACCGTGGCAAGGGCAGTCTCGCAGCTACGGTTGCAGCGAAAGCCATGCTGCGAATCGGACAGGTAGCCGGTCGTTTCCAAGAACTCGAGGAGCTGGGCGTTCAGCACACGCTCGAACGTGCGGCACACAATCGAGGTAATAGAGACTGGGCGGTAGTGCTTCGGTTCGTCGGCAGGCTTTCCTTTCCCCTTGTGAAGCGGCAAGACCCGAGCTCGGCGCCACTCCTCGGGAACCACTCCGCTGTCGAAAATCCCCTGCAGCAACCTGGACGTAGTTGGTAGCACCTGCGAGGCTAGCACCTTAAACCAGAGGGGGTAATGCCATCTGGCCCTGCACTCGGGGAGTTCTTGACCTTAGAGAGCGCTGCTTGCAGCGCTTCGGTGCTGAATGTCACTGAAGGGAGTTCGGGCCGGTTGTCATTGCTGGCAACTGGCTGAGTAGTTGGGGCAGCTGTTGCTTGCTGCACATATGGTGTTGTAGGAGGGGTGCCGGAAGAGCCGTTTATGGTTGAGAAATGATCAGCAAACATATCGGCGACACCTTGGGATGTGTCCACAACCTTCCCGTTCAGCTTGAAGCAGGGTCGCTGGGATGTTGAGCGCTGACGGTTGATGTAGGCCCAGAAGATCTTAGGATCAGTTCTGGCCTTCTCAGCAATGTCGCGGACATATTTTTGATGGGCACGGTAAATAGTGGCCTTCAATGCTCGCTGGTGGTTCTTCGCCAACTCTAGTGCGGTGGGGCACTTGGAACGATGCGCTCTACGAAAGAGAGCTCGCTTATGGCGAGCGGCTTTAATTATGTCGGAAGTAATCCAGGGTGCACGTTTCCGTTTTGACAAGCACACAGTTGTGGGAACACAGTCTTTCTGAATGGCGAAAAGAAAATCGCACCACAGTTCGTAGTTTGATGACCAATCGGGCCCTGACGTGGTCATGCACCAAGGTGCCAGGTGGGCGAGTTGGGCCATGTGACCAAAGTCCATTTGGTCGAACTTCGAAAGTATCCGAGCGTAGTGGCCCGTGCGTGGTAAGGAGACTGCGTAGCGCAGTTCTATGGCCGAATGGTCGCTGCCATGGAGGCCCTCAGACACATCGACGGACTCAATGCGAGTCACGTCGAAGGTAAACACCAGGTCAAGGTGACTCTGGAGGCCATCGCGGGTCACGTACGTGGGATGTCGGCACGCCTGAATCAAGCCTGCGGTAGTCATGGTCTCGAGGAGAATGTCGTCAGAGGTGTCGCGTGGAACAGGATCATCGAACGTGCACCAGTCGACATGGGCGTTGAAATCGCCAAACACGAGAATGTTTGCGTATCGGTCAGCTGCAACAGACTCTAGAGACGAGTCGAGGAAGCGGTATGCTTCTTGGCGGGTGGCGGGCGGACAGTAAACACAACACACAAGCACGGTCCCTCTCGGGAAAAAAAACTCCACAAATAACGCCTCGAGGTCCGTGTGTTCGAGATCCCTTCGGCGGTTGAAACGAAGGCACGAAGGAACTGCCATGAGAACCCCTCCTCCTCGACTTCCTCTATCCCTACGGAGAACACTGTACGTGTCGAGGGGTAACAATTCACTATCGGCGACGCTGTCGTCGAGCCAGGTCTCGGACAGCAAAATAACAGAACACGCTGGAAGCGAGCAAGCAAGAGCCTGCAGGTCAACAATCTTGTTTTTCACGCTTCTGCAGTTATTGTACCAGAACGTGGTGCCTTTGTTGATGCCAGCTGACTTGGACAGCAGCGAAATATCGGGGGCACCAGGTGCGATGGGAGAGGGAGGGTCGGGGGCACTGTCGAACAAGTCGTCTGAGAAGGGAGGCAGTGAGCAAACAAGGCAGAACCATGGATCGCTGCTGGTACCCAACTTGCGGTACTGACTCAGCGACATGTGGAGACAGCCGCGATGAAACCATCCCTCGCACGAGTCACAGCAGACGGCCGCTTGATTGTCCCGTACCCGCGTCGCACAGCTAGCACAGGAAGGGTGTGGCGGCCCGGGGTTTGAAGCGATATCCCCCGCCAGCAGCAGACAGCAGACGAGGCGATGGCGAAGGCGGTGTCCCAGGATGCCGGCCGGAAACGGTCGGCGGCCTGGTCGACGTGACTGAGAGAAGCACTGTTCCGTCGTCGTTGCGGAGCTAGGCCTAGCGGACGTGGGTCCGACGGCCGACCACACAGAAAAGCTTGGGGGAAAGCGGATGTAGGCTGAACTGGCCGCTGAGTTGACGCGAAGGGGGTCGAAGTCATTCCAGCAGTCACGCAGTGATGTGTTGCCCATTCGGAGTCTAAGAATTGTAGCGAAAATGCAGCAGACGCGGAGCAGCGTAAACACGCGACTGCCCGCCATGTTTACATCACTTGATGTAAGCATCGCCAGGCAATAAAACAAACCAGAGTAAACAACAATAAAACAAACCAGAGTAAACAACATCGCCAGGCAATAAAACAAAACAGAGTAAACTGTAAAAACAACATTCATTGGGTATTATACTTTCTTATATAGGGTGTCTAAAATTACCAAGCTTGATCTAGAATGGACCTCAAAAATCGACGCCTGCACGAAGCAATCTCAACTTTTCGTCAAAGGTGTATTTCACAGGCCCATTTTTTCTTGTAAAATTACAAAGCGTAGCTCCTTTTTTGTAAAAAATAGGGCCAAAAAACTTGCCAGGGTCAACGGCGGGTGGCGACGCAGACGACTGAGTCGAGCGGTGGGGCATGTTTGGCGCACGTATTGATAGGTGGCATCGGGAGCAGCGTCGGAAAGTGTAGCCGACCAGCGAAAGAAAGCAGACGACACGCAGACGAAATCCGTCGGCAGCAAAAACGCCGCTGTTATGCAACCGCTCTTTTTATCATTAAGCCTTGTTTTTTGTTTTGTTTGCATTTATTTTTAAATCAAAGATACACTACAAAAAGATTATCTACATTTTAGTATATCACGGTCGTCGGGAGCAGTCTCGATTAGTAGGCAGCGCCGTCTATCATTACGTGCGTCAAACGTGCCCCGCCTTTCGACTCGGTCGTCTGCGTCGCCGCCCGCCGTTGACCCTGGCAAGTTTTTCGGCCCTATTTTCTACAAAAGGGTAGGTACGTTAAGAAAACGGAACTGTCAAATACACCCTTGACGAAGAGTTTAGATTGCTTCGTGCAGGCGTCGATTTTTGCGGTCCATTTTAGATAGTGCCTGGTGACTTCCGACAGCAGTTTCATAAATATGCTGAATTATACATGTAACATAGGAACATGCAAACCTAAATAATTTGGAGCACATACACATGAGTAAGCAGATAATTATTTGAAATGAGAGTATTCACGAACCTCACGTGCGCTAGAATCTATTGTATTGAAATTGGAACGAAAGCCTTCACTGACAGAAACCTCCAAAAGTTGAACTGACTTCGTGGCGTTCGAAACAACTGAAAAAGTTCCGATACGGACACCTAGCCTAATCTTACCTTACCTTACCTTACCTTAGCCTAGCCTAGCCTTAGCCTTAACCCAACCCAACCCAACCCAAGCCCAACCCAGCCCAACCCAACCCAACCCAACCCAACCCAACCCAACCCAACCCAACCCAACCCAACCTAACCCAACATAACCTATAAGTAGGGTTCCGTGTTTTCGAATAAATCTGGAAAAATCCGAAAAACACTCGCTGGTAATTTTTTTGTCAATTCGGGCTTGTCCCAAAAACTCAGAATTTCGAGTTCACAGCGACAAATAAACAGCAAAAAGGACGGAGTTTTACAGCTGAACTTTATAATAGCACAAGGTCAGTAGTCCTGAGAAGATTCCACTTCAGTTTCCTTTGAAATTTAGAACTACTGACAAAAGGGGTTTGCTTCTTTAAAACGTCGAGGATCCCTCAGGACAAAGGGTCACGGCACCCGAACCCATAGTTATTTTGTCTTCAAATTTTTAAATTTTGGGCCGTAAAATAAACTCTGAATTTGAAAGAATTTGGAATCTAAACAAAATAAACTCCGAGAAACACCCTCCGAATTTACCGAGAAACAAACTCCGAAAAAACGGAATCCTACCTATAACCTAACCTAACCTAACCTAACTACTAACCTAACTAGCCTAACTGAACTTACTCAAATCTTACGTAACCTAGCCTCATTTAACCTAACGTAAGAAAGCAGATAAAGCAAACAAAAAGTCAAAGCACGAAAAAAACACAATATCTCGGTGCACTAGCCGAGAGCTTTGAGGTGCTCTGGAAGCACGTGCTGAGCAGCATTCTCATGGTCGGCCTCGTGTTTTGCTTTTCTCCACACTGTCGCAGGCAAAAGTACGACTGGCTCTCCTCGTCAGAGTGCTGCAAGCTTACAATCAGGCTTGTACAAGATACTCACTAAAAGTATTTAAGTTAAGTTACTGAGTACCACGAAAATAGTAACTGAGTAGAGTACTAAATACTCAAATTTGTAAAGTAATTGAGTAAAGTACAAAATACTCCAAAAAAGTAACTCGTTACTTTAAAGATACTCTCAAGTTACAATTTTCTCTGCAATTCATTGTCAAGCACAACCGGAGTCAGAAAACATTCTTCCTCCCAGCTACAATGGAATTTCCTGGAAATTTCTTAGCTTAGACTTTGGCTGCCACTCAGGCTTCAAGGAGGTCCCAAGTAACAACGAATGAAACAAAAATAAAAACGTCATTTAATCAACCTTTATTCACTTGCGAAAATGAAAATCAAAACGCCATTACCAAAAGGCTTAGTCGCGTCTTACGAGTCTTTCGTGCGAAGAGAGCCTAGTGAAACGAACGAGCGGTTTGTGCGACTGCGTGCGGATGCAAAGGCATTTCTGAAGCTGGAAGGCTTTCTTTTATATGCTCCATAACATAGAAAAATAAACACCGGCTCTTACCAGACACTTGAAGAACCCACCCTCTCTCCGACACAAGTGCCCTCCCTCTGGCTTGTAGCCTTGTACACATATTATGCTTTCATCCGCATGTCCTTCTGCTTCGGAATCTCTGTTGCTCTTGGGCTTGGCCGCAAACAAATTGTAAGAAAATTTGCTTTGACGTTTTGCCCAGTTAGAAAACACGACACACGTCCGCTCGGCTTGAGGCTGCGACACCTGCTTCTCAGTGTCACCTCTTTCAGCAGAAGCACGGAAGTGCGCTGTATTACCTGGCACGAAATGCATCTGCAATGGCAGGGCGCCTAGCCAAAATAACTGGAGTTCAATATTTTCCAAGCTTCCCGCCTCTAAACAAAATAAAAAATAGAAAGTAACTTAAATGTAACTTTAAAATGAGTACAAGTTACTTGAAAAAGTATTTAAGTTAGAGTACTAAATACTGACGTTTGAAAGTATTTGCGAGATACCAAGTTACTCACAAAAGTATTTAAGATACAGTAACTTGAGTAGAGTAATTAAGTTACGTACAAGTCTGCTTACAATACATGGCTTGCATTGACGTCGCATCATCCGCCGCTGTGGTGGCCTTGCTGCTGAGCGCGTACCTTCTGCAGTATACATTTAGCACTACCCAAGTTGTTCTTGGCTGGAGCAAGGAGAAATTACCACCAGCATAGCGCGATGACGTCACGTGCCAAGAATGTCTCCATTTAAGGCACCCTGATTATTGACTCAGTTTTGTCCTGCTGCTAAACGTGCTGCGATTCACGTGGTCCAGTACCTTAAAAAGATAATTGTAACGACATTGCGAGCTATTTCATTTCAGTTTCATTGGTAGGCTTCAGGAAGTGTCTTAACGTTAAAGGTGTTGCAAACACCTCATAGGGACGATCTGAGCGCTTGTTGTTGTTTTTTGGTTGTTTTGTTTGGCCTCGGGGTTCCTGTGTACACGGGGATGATAACTTTGTGGGGGCTATAGCTAATATTGAGATCAATACGAAAAGTCCCCCAGGGGATAGAATGCGACGCATCTGCGGTGCTTCGCTGCAGAAAACGGCTTCACCCAAGCACGGCAACCTTCATAAAAGTCTGTACAGACTATATTGCTATAAAGGCTATCTTCTAAGAAGGCTGCATTAGGCTGACTAGGTTGCGTCGAAGTCTATCACAGGTAACTTTAAGTACAATCTTTTGTCGGCTTGTCATTTCTTCACACGCCCTTCCATTGTAGCAGAACAACTCCACCTGCTCCTCTATCTATTGCCAAACGTCTCATCCAACGTCTGCTTGGCACGTCGGGCACGGCCATGCTCGGCACCTCGCTGCTTCCGTTCAGCTCTCTCCTTTTCAGTCCGCTCCTTCCTCTTGTGAGGCATTCTCAAGACTCCTGAACATCGGGTTAGTGCTTCGTCCCTCGCCAAGCGCATCAGCCCGTTAAGGGGAGGAGGATGGCACGTATACCTTACTCTCCCAAGCATGACTACGCGTTTTAATATGACGACCGGAACCTGTCAGGGAGCGGGGGTGGGAGGAGGAATAACTTCAAGAAATGCGCATCTATACTCGTTTTCATCCGAAGAAAAAAGTAAGGTTTACGGATTGTTCATACTTCGCGCGAAGCAGTTCTTACAAGATTTGGTTGTCGGAGGAAGGAGCGATGCTTTTGGCGTTTGAAGTGTGTACGTGTTGATAAGATAACGTCTGTCGAATCTAAAATGGCCTTGCATATATCTACATAAAGGGGGAAATTAGTAATGCTCCGCAGATTTGTTCTCGGTGCGTTGTCGATGCCCCATTTTAGAAATGTGGCATCGACAACGCTGCACTCGAGTGATTTCCATAAGGACGGCTTCTTTTCGGCGTCACATTTTGCGTACCTCAGGCGCTTTTGTCAGGCACTCGCAAGCTGTCATTGACAAGTTTTTCACCCGGGGAGCCCAACCGCTTGTGTCTAAATTAATAAAATTAATTGATTATCTTAAGAAAATTGAATGACTGCAGACATGAGACTGAGTACAGTGTATAGTTTCCTTAAATTCATAAATAAACTAATCGAGCGAAAGTTTATACCGCAAAAATGATTCCCCCATATAATCACAAGCAACTGTTTTGGAGTTGTTATGAAGGCGGAGCACGATATGCTTTAAAGAAACACACAGTGACTTCAAGCGTTGGCTAAACTTGCCTTCTTCTTTAAGATCATAAATGCGTGAATATAAATATACCTTGCGCTTCTTGTTGCGCCACAATCACTTAGCCAGTCTCACTTAAGCAAATTTGCGCTATCATAAATAATTGACCTCTCAAACCTCATGAGTCTTAGTGTTATGCACATACTCAATGTGCGCCAGAGCTAACGCTGATTCCTTCCCTAACATGTATCCGGTACACCGACGGTGCAAATAGTCAAAACGTGCTATAAAATCAAGTGCAAACGTTGTGCACGCAATAATGACATGCAGTTAAGCAGTAAAAAATTAAAGCCGTTTACAACTCCCTGTAACGCCGAATGAAAGCGAAGCTCTTGAGGAGGAGGGGAAGGCACGGGGGTCACGTGACCTCGGCGGGGGGGGGGGGGTCACGTGGCCTGGGGGTGACGTGACCTCAAGGTGAGGGGGGATTTTCCCCGCTAAATTTAGGGGGAAGATTTTCCGCTAGATTTAGCGGGGGAAAACTTTCCGCTAGATTTAGCGGGGAAACTTTCCCGCTAGATTTAGCGGGGGAAAATTTTCCGCTAGATTTAGCGGGGAAAATTTTCCGCTAAATTTAGCGGGGAAATTTACCCATCATGCACCGCGCGGTTACGCCGACGGCGACGGCGACGGCGACGCCGCTCTAGCCGGAAACGGGCGCCTAATGCCTGATTCACATGGTGCGAATTTGCCTGCGATTTCGCAACTACGACGCCGTTCTTGCGACACAACGCAGTTGCGGTGCGAATTTGACAAATTCGCGATTCCGTATTTTGCCAAACTTTCCTTGCGACGCCGTTCTTGCGAAGGGACGGACAACCAATAAAACGCGTCTCGTGAAAGACGTCACGGTGGTCATAGAAACGTGGGAATGAAAAATACGAAAAAGGCGTCATCTACGTCGTCGTCTTCAAAATTCGCTGCGGCGGTAGGGCGGCGGATGTGCTCCTCATGAGTGAATGTTTTTCGCCAGGGGATGTAGTTCGGCATTGAAACGAATTGGCGTTTGCGTACCACGCGAGGGTTGTGGTTGCTTCCTTCGTAAAAATGCAGGCGACAATAATTAAGGCTTGTGTTCGATCACTTTGCGTATGTTACTCATTGCATAGTAGAAACATCCTTTCTTCAAATCTGTTTGGAGATGGCACGAAGGCCTGTCTAGAAACCGAGAAACGATGAACTGCATTTTGTAATTAAAGCTATTTGATAAAAATCGAGTTTCACATTTTTACGGAGTGCCAACAACTATTGATATGTAAACGCGCGAGACGCGAGCCAAGCGAGTGCAAGATAAATCAACGCGGCGCCTTGATGGCTCCTTCCAGTGCTGCGCAGCCATTTTCTTCCGAGGTCCTCGCGGGGCACGCGTGGAGTACATTGGCCCATCTGCCCTGCTTCTGTTGTTTCTGGTATGAAAACACATGTTCGCGTTCCATGAATTCACCAGCGACCGTGGCATGCTTTGCAAGCGAGATTTCGTGAGAGCGCTCGTGGTGTGCACGCGCGTTCTCTGCCCAAAACAGCAGTTTAAATTTACTATTTTTCGTCGAAATAGCCTCCGTAAAAACAATTCTGCTCCCAGCTGAGTGCTGCTACCCCCTCCCTCCTTCATTTTGGGATGGTACGAATATGATAAATGCCTGTGCATTTCTCATACAAATCCTGTGACAATTTGGTTTCGTGCATATTTTGTCATTATTTCACCAACATAATTGTTTTGGCTTTCTTTTACATCTGGCAACCTTTTTTTTTTGTTTATGCCGTTTCCTTTATCTTTATTTTTGTCATTTTCGCAATCGATAATATTGTTGTGAACAAAAAAGAAAGCTAAACATTTACGTAAGCTTGTTCATGCTGACCTAGACTGAGGAAGTACAGAATGCGTTTTGCACGTTCATGCACACACACGATCTGTGTGTGGTCCAGCGTCGGTCCAGCGTGGCGTTCATTTTATAAAAATCGGCTGATAAAACGCATTTTATGTTAAGTAAAGATACGCTTGGGCATCATAGGCCCAACTAAAACAGGAAAATATCACCTCCCTCTGGGGGATCAGCCGGTACGCTGTCGATTTACTTTGGGCAATACCTACCACAAAAAGTGTCCGCCAGTTTGTCCGTAAAAGAGGCAAAACCCACAACTCATATTATACAAAAATGTTTGACTGATTTACAGGCAACAGGTTCAGTGTGAAAATGAACTAGAGAGGTGACATTAGGCTGGGGTGATCCACGAAGAAATTTTTTATTACTCTCTTCAAATGCTGAAAGATAACAACTAACAAAACGAAAAAGTTGCAATTGCAAAACAAAAAGATAAGTACTGGCTCACCTTCCTGGCGGACATCAGGTAAGAATAAAGAGGAACATAACACGTTGCTGGAGTCTTGGGGTGCACTGGCGCAAAAAGGCAAATATCTGCGTTTTGCGCCGGTGCTGCGAGGCCGCCCACTCAACTACGCACGCCGCCGACGATCCGAGCACCCCGTATCAATGGCCGGACGAATTCGACCCCTACGTGACCCGGAAGCTACAACGCAAGGCACAATGAGAAGGAAACTCACCGTGCCTTCTGTAATAGATTCGCCATAACCACATAACCCCCTACTGCCCACCCCACACTGCAGAGAGGACGAATGCTAAGTTTCTTCGACGTGTATAAACACACTCCCTCTCAACACTACACTACCCTCCAGCACGTTGCCGATCTCCCTGAACCCCATAAATGCGCATACTTCGGAGACTACCCAAATAACTCTCATACACCCAACTTAAGGACTGCGCGTCAGTTCAGGATCTTGCAGAGCGTGCACTGAAAACGCTCGCCCCACTTATCCAACCAAGAAGCTGGGAGGATTGAGTCAGTAATCCAAGGGCGGCAGAGTATAAATTATGGCCACTCCTAGTTAAGCACATTAAGAACGTACATGGACAAGGAGAACCCCTAATTTCATCTCCCTCCGGTAGCACCGGTCTTGGTACAATACAGATGTTTCACTTTCTCTGTTCAAAGTCCTAGTGGGCCTGACACGCAGGCCCTCTCACACCACAGCGCCCGTCCAAAAGTAGCTAACTCACAGCGGCACAGTATTGTTCTAATGATGGCCTCAGCTCCCTGTTCCAACGGAAAGAGGCCAGACGATCCTCACACACAAAAACTTGAAAACTTTGGGATTTGTCACAATACCCCTGACACTGTTTAGGATTTCAGGCCAGCGCGTTCCCTTTGCCATGACACTGCACCTTCCTTTACAAAGTACCTGCAGTAAAGGCCTCTCACGGCTGTGGCCACTGTGTTGCGTTTTCGGGCAGATTGGTTTAGGTGCCGCGGTCTCAGCCTCGGCAGGTGGAACAACGCGTTCTTCTGCTGTGAGGCCTTCTTGCGCCACTGGTCATCAATAATGTTGCCGAAGTGGTCGACTTTATCAGCATAGGCATCTGGCATGTACAACTTGTTGTCTCGTAGGTAGTTGAGCCGTACACAAGCTGCGAGGAGGACTCCAGTGGCGTAGTCTGGGAGGAGGCCGATTGGCCTGCGGTGGGTGCGGAATCCAGTAGCCAAAATTCCAAATGCGTTCTCCACGCACCTCCTGGAAGTGGGACAAAGACAACACTGTGTTTTTGTAATTTTAATGCAAGTGCGACAATTCTAAAGGTTACCTCGCTCTACACAGTCGATAGTTGAATATCCCAAGATTATCACTGAGGTATCTGCCAGGATAGGTCCTCCGTTGAAATGCCTCGTCTCCGACAAAGACGTATGGGGCGGTAATATGGGAAGATGGCAGCTGATTTGGTGGTGACAAATTCAAGGCACCTTGACTGAAGGCGGTATTAAAGGCGTTATTTACTGGACGCCATATTGGCGGGCATTGTTTGCAACGCGTGCTCACAAAGGACTGCTACGTATTGCTCGCAAAGATGAGCAATCTTGACGGTGTGAAATATACGTTGCAGATGCGTTGTGCAAACTCACTCACAGCACGTGCTCAACAGCAACCGGCGCAAGCTATGGCCGCCAGTGAATATGACCTCTATACGAAGCGTTTGATCATTACGAGACGCCAGCGACTCTTTCATGGCATATGAGCGCCATTAAGGATACGGTAGGTGTTGGATGAGCCGCGTTTTTATTGGTTGTCTTTCCGTACCGTAGTAGCGTCGCTGGTGACGTCACGAAAGATGTTTGACATTTTACGCAGCTCCGATTATTTCATGATTGCAATGAACCTGCCTGTTTGCTGCAACAGCGTCGTCGCAAATGCGAAATCGCAACTAAATTCGCACCATGTGAAACCGTCCTCTTTTCTGCAAGTTGCCAAGAACGATATAATACGTTTTTGTTTACCTTCATGTATTTTGGGCGAAGCACCTTTCATATATACTGATATGTCTCATGCACGATGGATGCAACTGTTGACACGCCAACCTTGAATTGCAGTGCAAGGTCCTGCATTGACGTTCCTGGTGACAGATACCTGAATGAAAACAAAACATTGCTGTGTATATGAATGTCTGGAAGCCGAGAAACTAGTAATCAGTTCTCCCTATAAACCAGTTTAATTGCACCTCGTATCCACTCTAAACGTTGCGGTTTAAAAAGAAGGCCATTCTACCTGAAAGTGATAGCAAGCCGCGCCTGCAACGAAATGGGCTCTCTGACGACATACTGCTTCGTGAGCTTTGTTTCCAGGAGAGCGTGGAGTCTTTTAGAAGTGCTGGGCATCATCCGGTAATATCTTAGAAACTGCTCCGGGTCCTTATGAAGCATAAAAAGGGTCTGCAGAGAAAAAGTATTCCAGAAACCTGCTCGTAGAAAAACACAAGTCGACTTACCGATGAGTAAAGCTCCGATTCTGTGGCTCTGTTTTGCCAGCACGGCCGGAACCACTATCGCCGCGGGTTTCCATCTAGGAGCAGCAGTTTTTTCTTCTGTAGAACTAGGTATTTCTTTTTACAGAGCAGCCTGAACTCGTCATCATCTAGAGTAGCGGCCATCATGCTCTATGAAAGACAAGGCGCGCTGCTGCTTGCACTCTTTCAATATGGAACATCGTCCACGTGACGAAGCCACCGGGACAACTGTTCGCCTTGCGCGACATGCCACGCAACGCAAGAACAAGCTTGCTCAAGCAGTCATGAGCTGCGTTTGTCCCGGTGTCCTTGTCGTATTCGTCGTATTCGTTGTTTTCGACAATACGACGAATCCTGCGGTACATCCGCAGGATTCCTCGCGGTACATCATAAGGTGAAATAGAGTATAGGGATCTTGGGTTCAATCCCCACGCCTGCTCGTTTCGATCTGGATCAGCATCGTACCGGCGTGCGGTCGCGATTCACTACTGCGTGGTGTACGCTAAAGGAGCCATGACACAATTTTTCTACTTTCGCTAGTACTACTAAGCATCACTTCCTAACGTTAATAACTGAATAAACTCGCCTTAGATTTTCTTTCTAGGCAAATGGCAGTCGCCAAAAAAGTTCGGAAAATATGAGCATCACTCATCGCCTCAACTGGGAGCCAGAACAAGTGGCCACGTGGCCTGGTGCCTATCCTATGCCGCCGACGTTAATCGATAGACACGCGCTGGGGTTGGCGAAGTAGAAAACGCGTGCTGAGCTCCAGACATTGTTAGAGTTCGGCTATTCTCATCGCCGCTGTGTTTGGACAAGAGCCACTACCCGAGTGTCCGCCGAGGCATTGGTTGTTATGAGCCGAAGTGGAGTGCTCAAGCAGTTCTCGTGTCCAATCCATGAGCCGCGCTCGACTGTCGTCAGGCGGGTTGTTTCGATCACACAATTACGTCATCAAGCTTTGCGAAGGCAAGACTGAAATAAATAGTTCCCTTTATTCTCGCAATTTTAAGCGCGACAAAGGAGCTTCTGAATCAGTGGTGGTCTGTGCGTGTGTACGTGGGCCAGACTAGGACCAGTACGTCTCTGCAAAGTCATGAACATTATAACCCGATACCGTTTCATGACCCCTTTAAAGATCCCAGGGTAGCGGTTGTACTGCACCGGATAAATTGCTCATCTACAGCTGAGACACAAGACGACCATTGGGGCTAACTTCCGGCTGTCTGAACATACAGACAACACACAAAAAACAGAAAGAGCAAGAATATATCTGCCAAGCTTCCTGACACTTTATCTAAAACGGAGGAAGTGGCATTCTCGAATGCGACGATTGCCAACTGCCTCCGCTCTGCAATAAGCGCGAACAAAAAAACATCTGATTTAAAGTTGTCATTGAATAAACAACAACACAAAAAAACATCCAAGGTTCACGAAAATAAATCTTGATTTGCAGCTTTGTTTCCTGTTGACCCGGAACACAGCCTGCATTGAACTGTCCACGAGGATGTTTCTTCCGTCCGGAACCACGCCCCTTAATTTCTGCTGTTAATTGTACCGGAATGTTTTCTAGGTATTCGGGTAACGGGCATGTTTCCTGCAGTTTTCGCAAATTCCAGTACCGTGTCTTGTTTTCTTCAACAAGCGCCGATAAGCGCCGATTTTTTTTTCCATACCAAAATTAGCAACAATAGTCACCTAATCTATGGAAAAAATACACCCTCCAATAAACACTCCCGAAGTAGAAAAGAAAAGAAAGAAACCCTGAATACTATAATAGGGCCAGCTGAACTTAGGAGAATAGAATATAGAAAGAAAAAGGAGCAGACATAACGCTGGTACGTCTGTCTCTTTTTCTCTTTATATTCTATTTTCCTAAGTTCAGCTGGCCCTATAGTATTATGCACCAACAAGCTCAACTAAAGCCCGAAACCCAGAATACACGGCACCCTTAGGCCGGGGTCACACTGCTCATACATCATACAAAAGACAGTCTGCAAACACGAGTGAGCGCAATATCCGTGGTTCGAATGCCGTGTGCCAAGTTTCTCCTTGAACATTGCCATGCGGCATTCGAAGCACGGATTCCGCGTTGACTCGTGTTCGAATCTCTATGCAGACTGTCTTTTGTATGATGTATCACGGCCGGACTGGATTCTCGCGCTTCTTTTTCATACGGCCTTTTCCGTCACAATGCAATACGTGCATCTTTCTTCATGGAGGAGCTGGCAGCACCCAACTCTTCCATTCTCGCCGTTACACCCCGCTAACCCTGCTGCTCAAATGTGTCTGTTTCTCGTGGCCCAATGGTGTATTGCTGCGTCCCCAATCGCACGCCAACATCGAGGAAGATTTGTGGCGTATCTTTCCAGCAGCTGCCGAGCGATGAAGCCCTAAGCACCACGTGAAAATAGAAGATACCAAGAAAGAACGTTTTTGTCAACAGGTACCGATCTACGGTGTGTGCGTAAGGCCGATGCATTTCTTTAGTAAAGCATTAGGCAGATTATTGCTTTAATAGAAATAAAATAAAATAAACGAAAAAATGCTCCTACCCTGCGCTTTTTGTGCCGTGGCATTACCTCGGGGAGAGTCAGTATTCAGGTCTTCGACCAGCGCTATAATAAGGCTTTTTCTTATGATTCTCAGAGTTCATACTTAGAATTAACGTTCACCGCCAGTCACCGAGAATCTAGCAGCACCTTAGAAGCATGTCGCATTTCCAGGACGTAAGAAACAGACCCATTTCGGAAAAGTGCGCCCCAGCGCTGGAAGCTTTGGAATCCCTGCACAATGGTGGACACAAAAGACGCCACCAATGCTGGAAACAAAGAAAACTCTACTAATGACACTTCATCTCTTGCTTACGTAGTTTCAGAACCTCATTTTTTGTCGTGTCAAGTTTGCTCCGCCATTGTGCAGCGTTTCAAACCTTTTTTAAACAATGAGCACGTGACTTTCGAAATGGGTCTCATAGGGACATAGCAGGCCGCCATAATTTCCAAACAATTTACGCGTTCGCTTTTTTTGTCGGCTTCGTTAGTTTGTTTTGACCAGAGTTTACATTTTTCTGTGGCATTTCCAAAGAGGGTGAGAGAGTGCCACGCGTGCGCAGTTTTGATCAACGTCTGCATGCAGCGCCAGTACCATACAGCTCCCGGCCACCGTAGCGCAATGTTCGTCGATGCACGAGGCCCGTGCAACGTGCAGCCCTTGGGAAGATCATGGCGGCACAGCGCAGCACTGGAGCTAGATTTCAGACGCCATGAATTTCCCAAAAGTGGCTAGCGCGGCACGTGCCTCGAGCATTTCTACAACAATGAATGGCGCAACTTTTCCCAGGATGGAGGGGCTTACTCACCCAGTGGTGCTTAGAGCCCCCTACTATGTGCTGTAACTATGTACCAGTGCCGCTTTATAAACATGGGTGTTATCATGCTTCACTGGAAATATCGTAGGACAGCGAGCGCGTATCCAGTCCGGCCGTGGAAATATAAGCAGTGTGAGTCCGGCTTACAGCTGAGGTCACACTGCTCAAACAACCGTACGAAAGACAGTCTGCAAACACGAGTCACCTCAGTATCCGTGGTTCGAATTCCGGTGCCCAAGTTTCCCCTTAAACTCATTGCCATGCGGCATTTGAAGCACGGATCTCGGGGTGACTCGCTTTCGAATCTGTAGTGTATGCAAACTGTCTTTTGTATGGTGTAGACCCCATTCCAATATTTTCAAGTCCTCAGGCCAGCGTGCGATTTCCTCAGCCCAGCAGGCGCGTGAAGTCGCTGCCGAAAGCGAGCAAATCACGCGCCATACACACGAACACAAAAATGGAACCGGCCTAGAGCCCATTTTGGGAAAGATCTAAAAGCAGTGTGACTCCGGCTTAACACTGAATTCTCCCCGTTTTTTTTTCTTCTTCAATCTGCAGTTACACTGCTAATTACATCACACAAAAGACAGTCTCCAGACACAGTCTGAGGCATTCCTGTATGACTGTCGCATCGGTTGCACTATAACTGTCAGCAGACATGTTCGAAACATCTATGAAGTAAACATGCTTCGAAGGTGCTTGAAGAGTGACCGCAGATAGTTATCTCATTATGTACGAGACGAACACCGTTTCTTTTTACTCAACGTATGAACGGTGGGACTCAATGAACATGCGCGTCGAAGCGCATTTTGCGGAAGGACATGACTTTTTTTTCCCGCAAACCTTTGCTGTGAGGCTTTAGTTGGCGCCGCCAAGTGAATTTCCAAGATACGAGGGGTGTGCCGTATTGATTAACATTTTTTTTTACTAAACATTTCCGTCACTTAGAGGTAGGCACACCTTCTCGATTCCCGAGGAACCGAATGCCATTGCGCCACCTGTGTGGCAGCCTCTCCATATGTCCTGCTGGAAGCACTCCTAGACTATAACCGGCTGAACCAGTCACGCATACTGAATGCGGCCTGATCCTGGGCATTGTTTAGGTACGACGTGGTTGGTTTATAGCCAGTGATAGAAAACGCACAAAGACAACAAGCGCCATGACGGTGCTCATTGGATGCTGCTTGATGGGCCCCCTATGACCGCAGCGTAGCCAGCTTTTGCCTCCACTGCACTGTGCGAACGCGTTAGAACGCAGAACGCCGTCGTCCGGCGTTTGGAGTTCGCGTTCGAACGCGTGTAGACAAAGGCAGTGGAGACAACAGCAGCTAGCTTTGCTTCTACCCACTAATTATTCCAACCAGAGCTCGGCGTTCTGACGTCCCTGCGCTCTGTCGTCTCCTCTCCCTTAGTTTCTGCCCAAATAGCCGGGCTTTTTTGTTTTGGAAAAGAAGCGTTTGTTTGAAACAGGAACAAAAATAACTTATTTATGAGTTCTGTTGTTGGGGATCAATAAAAGAATGACCCGCGCTTGAACGCTGTCATTAACTGCAGCCGAAACAAAATGTCGGCGTACGAAGAACTGTTTAAACCGTTTTCATAAAACAACTTGTTACCGCGAATTTGGATCGGCTCACTCAGAGTGGAGAGTTCCAAAACAAGAACTTTTATCTCCTATTGTCGCGAGTCCGAGCGTGCTAGCCACACTCATTGGTCAAACTCTCTCAGCTTAAACGGCTCTCACCTCTTCCATACCGTAAGCGCTCTGAAGAGGCGTCCCAACTTGAGGGGATATTTAACCCCAACCCTTCCAGGTTGGCATCTTCGGCTCCGGGATTGAATGGGAGAAACATTCCGACTAGCCAGGACCATTAGTCATGGGGCCGACTGCCTGCAGGCGCTTACGCGGAACATCTTTTTTTCCTCCGTCTTCTCGATTACCGATATTCGAAGTGCAGGTGCTCATTCTTACTAGACAAGCAAATTGTTCAAATCAGCACACTACTCACTTCAGTTGAGTATACATTTGCACGCATTTACAAACACGGAGGTCGAAACGGTAGACTGTGGCCGCTCAGGCCGCACTGGGCACTGATATGCACGTGCCGTTTCTCTTGTGGGCAAGGCAAATCCGATTGCGCCCAGTCGAGAACACACAGCGCATAATTTACGCTGTCTAGACCGGCTCCGGTAGAACACGGTGCACAGTATCAAGAGACGCACGGAGTGCGTTTTTTACCTGGGGACTTCGATGTACCCTCTGAGTGATCACTTATACTACACTGTTAGAAACCGAAATTACAGCGAGCGCCAACGGGACCAGACGCTCGCGAGCCGTCGTTGCCATTTTGCCATAACCCCACCACTGCACCCGGCGCCGAACAGACATACACGGCACGCCGCGCAAGCGCAGGCAATGCACCCCGCGGGTTCGGAGAGGGGAAGATCACGTGAACTCCTTTCCCGGCTCCTGGGCCACTGTACGCACGTACGCGCCCGCGTGAAGGCACCCTGGCTGCAGTGAGCGAGACTAGTCAGATCCCGCGCAACTGGGCAACTATGCGGACTTCCGTTTGTTCGCCGTACGGAAACTGTGGAAACCTGAGATTTCACGGTAAGTGCATTACATCGCCTTCTCGAACTATTTAATGCTAAGCTGACAGCGCGGTAGGAGTTACGCGCGCCGCTCGGAACCAATAACCCGACCCCGCTCTCGGAGCGTGGGTATAGGCGGAGGCGTGATCACGAGGAGAAAGACGAGGCGATGCCTGGTCCCAACGAGCGCACAGAAAAAAGACGACGAGGAGCTGATGGCGATCGGACGTGTCAGTGAAGCGCTCTTCCATTCGCCCTGCCCGCATTCATTTTTTTCTCTACGAATACTTCGCTTTGCCCACGCTAAGCGACGTAGAGAACACCGAGGTTGTGCGGCTCGCACGCTCGCGGGGCCGACCTTCTACAACTCCGGACCGGGGGCAGCAGAGAACCCCAGCTACGCAGACGATGGCTACGCCAATTAAGGACAACACATGCACGACCCAGGCAGCAGAATACAAGGTCACGGCACCGGACGGCAACCCAGTCATGCCACTAGGACCGCCACACAACGGACCCGCTGCTAGCGACGAGAGATCTATTGGCGCGGTGCCAGCAACGCAAGTACTGCAGTCGCAAGAAAAAGGAGGGATGTCTTCAACTTCAGCGATTGGCATTCCTGCTCAAACTGTAAACCTGGAGCAAATCAACACCCAGGGCAGCAACGTCATTGTACACAGAGTAAGCGACACTTACCTAAAAATTTGCCTCGAGAACAAAGACGCCATCTCAAACTTCATCACAATGAAAGAAGATTTCGATTACTTTATTCGAAACAAAGAAGAACTTCAGTGTATGATGAAAAAATTCCGTGAAACGGATTGGGAATCCTTCGAAGCTTTCACAGTAGAACAGAACCGCAAGAGAAAGCAACCTCGTGGAGTAAGCGCGGTGAGAGAAGCAGGTAACGAGCCCATAGCCACCTCTTCAGTGGAAATCGAGATGGTAGAGGACCACCAGACCGCGGATGATTTTGGAGATTTCAAAGTGGTAACATACAAAAAACCGAAGGCTAAACAACCAAAGACCGCCACCAATGTAGCAGCACAAGAAACCTCAACTAACAAAAGTTTGAATGAAAAAAATGGCAAGTCAACGACTTCTGCCGCCGTCAATAAAATGTTGGTACAAGAATCCCCGGAAGTGGACAAGCGTTCAACAGAAAGAGAATCAGCGCTACCCGCAGCTGGTGGCAAACCAAAGATGCAGGCAGTAGTTTTCCGCCCAACTTGCAAAAGGAACGTTATGGAATTTACTCCTAGGCAAATCAAGTCCGCCGCTGCAGAAGCGGGAGTTAAACACCTGGAAAATTTTACGCTCAAGTACAACCGAAAGGCGAACACGATAGCTGCAATTACGAAAGACCGAACCACCGCAGACGAGCTCACCCAATTCAAGGAAATTTGCACCTCTGACGGAGCTATGGAATTCCAGGCAGTGAGAGCACAGAATCCTAACCAATGCAAGGGCATTGTATACTTTAAGAACATCCCAGAAGAAACAGACGAAACACTTTTGGAGGAAGTGTCCTGCCGAACACACAACATTATCCAAGCCCATATCTTTGGCCCCAAGCGATCCACTGTCTTGCTTACGTTTGAGGGAACAACAAGGCCGCGCTACGTGCGCTTCTGCAATTTTACATACAAGGTGCACGAATACAGGCCTAAACCACTTGTATGCTTCAATTGCCACCTATTTGGACACCGTGCAGACATTTGCCCCAGTGAAAACAGCTATTGCGGAAAATGCGGCCACGAGCACGACGAAAGCAACGAGTGCACCCAACCACCAAAATGCAGGAATTGCGGAGGCAAACATCCAGCTACAGATAGGAACTGTCCCAAACGAACCATCCCACCCTCGTCAGACAAGAACGCTCCACCGAGGACAAAAAAGCCGCTCCCGACTAAAGAGGACACAGAAGCCTGGCCGGAGCTTCCCCAGAAGCAAGAGAAGAATGGCCAACAAACAACAAGAGAGACTCGCTCTTGGGCCGACATGGCAGGGGGTAACCACCAAGGAGGCTTCTTCTTGGAGCAGCCGATCGCTGTAGGTCTTCATACGGCAATGGAAGCTCGATTCCAAGCGCAAGATGCGCGCCTGGACAAACTCGAGGCCATAATAGAAAAGCTCTGTGAGACTGTCAACACTCTAGTCCGCGCCCATAATGGTGGACACTAAACAGGGACAAGACACGCAGAAGATGACTGAAAAACCCCCATGGATTTTACAATGGAACTGCAGGGGAATGCGAAACAAGATGGCAGAACTAAAACTGAAACTCGAACGCATGCAACAGAACACGCCGATAGTCATCATCTTACAAGAAGTGGACATGATTCAACCCAAGATAACCGGTTATAAGACATATCAACTCCCCACTATCATATACAAGAAGAAAAAGTTGGACCTCGGTCAAGCATGTGGAGCGACAGCCACGTTCGTCAGAGAGGACGTGGCTCAGACTGCACTTGATACCACGCACGTCTGCAATGAACTTCGGGAAGTCATTGCGGTGAGAATTCGAATCAAGAAGAGGTCATATATTGTAACAAACGCTTATGTAAGACCTCGTAAGAAAGACGCAGACGACATGAGCTGGATCACCGATCTGGCCCGTGAAAAGAGGAAAAAGAGCAGCTCATTGTAGCGGGCGACTTCAACGCCTGGGCAAAAACCTGGGGCTACCGTAGGAACAGTCAGAGGGGAGACAGCCTAAAAGAACACTTTAAAAGAGCCCAGCTCCGCCTACTGAACAAAAAGAAATCCACGACCAGGTTCGGAAACAACGGACGGGAAACTTCACCGGACTTAACTTTTTGTTCACACAATATGAGGATCCAATGGCAGACCCTGCCAGATGCGATGGGAAGCGACCACTTTCCAATAAAGATCACCCTCGCTGCTGAAAGGCCAGTGACGAGAGAGTCAAAATTTATCCAGTGGGACTGCTTCAGGATGGCCTTCGAAAGAGAAGACCAAGAACAGAGCATCGAAAGCAGGATCTCCGCAGCCCTCAGAGCTTCAACCAAAATTTACAACGTCAAGGAAGAGGCCCCGGATCCGGACATTCACCTCCTTAACCTGTGGGCCAGCAGGCTACAAGCGCAACAACAATATCGAAAGAACAGGAAAAACAAAGTCCTGAGAGCTAAGTTCAATGCAGCCTCTGCAAAAGCCAAAAGGTACACGATTCAGCTAAAAAGACAAAACTGGCAGAGACACTGCCACAGTTTTAACGAGAAGACCGGATCAAAAAGAATGTGGAGAACTTTTAAGGGTCTCAACAATAAGAAAAAAGCAAAGAAGACAGGGGAGAGCATCGCCCTCAGGCTGGGGATATCGGAGCAAGAACTGGCGGACATCGCTGGCTCCCAGTTCTTCCCCCTGACAACAACAAACGGCCACTAGAGGACAAACCAGAGTATTCCGAAGCTACACCCATGGACGCTCCCTTTAACATGGGGGAGCTAGTCCAGGCACTAGCGAAGGCAAGGAACACGACGCCGGGCCCAGATCGGATCACCGTGGCCGCCTTGCGCAATCTTCCGGAGAAGGGCAAAGAACAACTGCTCGAAGTCTTCAACAAGGTCTGGGAAAGCGGAGAAATCCCGGGAGAGTGGAAACACTCAACAGTGATTCCCATCCCGAAGCCGGGAAAACCGCTCGATTCTCTGCAAAACTTAAGACCAATATCCCTCACTTCAAATATGTGCAAGATTATGGAGAGGATGGTGCTAGCTAGGATCACCTGGATGTTGGAGGACAAGGGCAAGAACGAATCTCCCGCCTACTCTCCATTTCAGACCGGATTCAGACCTAACCTTAGCACCACGGACAGCATAGCCCTCATTCACAAAGACGTGCTGTCCAAACAACCTTCTAAAAGACCAAAGACAGTGGTGGCAATCGATGTAAAAAAGGCCTTCGACTCGGTACCTCACTGGGCAGTGATTCGAGGAGCCATCAACAGAGGCCTCAGGGGAAAATGCCTACAGTTCATCAGGTCATTCTTAACTGAGCGAACATTTTCTGTGCAAGTCGGCAGAACAGAAGGGAAGACCACTGTCCTTACCAGAGGCGTACCACAAGGCGCAGTGATATCCCCCACGCTTTTCAACATGGTGATGGCGGACCTTGCATTCGAACTGGACAAGCATGAATGCTTAAATTATACCATCTACGCCGATGACATTACGTTGTGGTCAGTCGCCCCAACCATCTTACTGCAGCAACACTACCTAAACGGCGGTTTAGACGCAATAGCCTGCTTTCTGGAGAACATTAAAATGGAAATATCTGCCGAAAAGACACAGTATGTAATAGTAGCCAACAAACCGGGCAGAGAAAGATTCCGCTCAATGCGGTTGGAGGTAAACGGAACAATCATTCAAAGGGTCCCGGAAGTCAAAATTCTTGGCGTGATTATCCAAGAAGACGGCCGAGCGACCAAATGGTACGACAACATTAGAAGGACATGGAAGAGCACCATTGGAACAATCAGCAAGGTCACAAGCAAATCATGGGGGGCACAAGAACATACCCTCCGAAGACTTGTACGTGCCCTGCTGGTCTCAAAAACAATGTACGGGTGGAACTACCTTCGCCTCTCTAGGGCTCAGAAGGACGGACTAGAGCGTTTGAACAACAACGCCAGAAGGCTCATCACTGGGCTCCCTAAGTGTACCAAACTTGAAGATTTGATTGAAATCGCCGATATCAACAGGCTGAACGAAATTGCGGCCGAGGACAAACTAAGCCAAGTATTGAGACTAGAGAAGACACCGGCGGGGAGAAAGATTCTTAACAGGCTAGGATATCAATACGCCACCCACCTGTACGAAACTGCACCCCCGCCCTGGGAAGACACCTTTATTACAGAGACAAAGCCCGTCCCTCAAAATATGGGCAAAGAACAAGAAAATAGAAGATGTACTATGGCAAGGAGCCATCTCAAACAAGCGCAAGCCGAAGTAGAATCGGGAAAAACTGTTTATTACACGGATGCGGCCGTCTCCAAAGAGGTCGTAGCTTTGGCGACAGTTAGCAGCAAGGGGGACTTGGCCCTCTTGAAGCTAAACGAGTCCATTGCTTCTCGAGATGCCGAACTCAAGGCTATTCTTATGGCAGTTGAAAACTCGGACCCTCAACAAGAATGCCTCATCTACACGGACTCTAAGGCCGCATACGAAGAATGCAGGAACCCATCCACTTCCAACAAGACTGCAAAGGCCATCAAAACACGCGTCAGGAACCGACAGACAAAGCTTAGTGTGAGATGGATCCCAGGCCACCAAAACATTCCTGGGAACGAGGCAGCACATGCCGCAGCACGGGTCATGCTCTCTTCTCCTTCCTCTGATCCCGGCTATGGTGGCCTCACGTGCTCCTCGGAAAGACAAGACCCTACAGCCCTCAAGGACGATGAGCGGAGAGAGCGCCGAGAGAGGCTCCATGCACTCAGAAAAAAGGACTCACACCCTTTGCCGGATGGACCCTACTCCCGATGGGACAGGGTCTGCTTCAGGCGACTACGTACGGGAACCGCCATGGTACCTAAACGCACTGCAATGTACGCTTGGAACAAGCAACGACTGAAAAGGTACAACGAAGAAAACTCAGACCCCGCAGACGACATAGACGAAAGTCTCTGCCGACACTGCCAGGTCGTGGCCTCAGAAAATCACGTTTTCTGGGACTGCATAAACATTTTTGAGAAAAAAGAAGAAATTTTACAGACCATTCCCGAGGATCAAAGACCCATGAGCTTGGCGGAATGGACCAGACCTTCCGGCTCACCCAAGCATCGAAAAGAACTATTCGACACCCTCCTTCGGTTCATTAAGGAGGCTCACCTGACTCACTTCATTTAATCCCCATCCCCCACCCCAGGACAACACCGACGGCTTAAGCCCAGCTGACCTGGCCCTTGTGTTTCTTTCATCTTATTATTATTAAAGACATTTTCCGACAAATTCGAGCACATAGCTTTCACTGCGCCTCTCAGCTTAAGTGAGCGAACGGTGTACACAGGCTGATGCCATCCGTGCCGCAATCGCTTGTTTCTATGGCACCCGCTTCATAGCTCAGCGCAACGCTACTATTCTGTAAAGAAAATGGCTGTGTCGCAACCGCAAGTATCCGGAAGAGTTTTGTCTATGCTTCTTTGTGTCTTTGATTGGCTTTTAATGCGCTTCCGTTCTGGATTAAATCCCGAGAATAAAGGCATTTGATTGTGGGACATACGCACACTCCTGATCAACTAGAATCAAAAAATTTTCACATCGAATGACTTCCCAGGAGGTTTTTCGTGTACACATGCACTGTTACTCCGCAGCAAGCAGGCTCTCTTGGGATGAAAAGATTAAACCCGTCGCCCTGTGCGCCGTTCGAACCAGCACTTGGTAAGGAGTTGAAACGCCTGTCAAGTGCTCACTTCCGGGACAAGGCGCTTACTTCCGGTGGCTTCATACCTGTCTGC
>JAZHYW010029631.1:0-108943 GCA_037355805.1 Ixodes ricinus
AATCTGCCGAAACACCACGGACTGTGCCGGCGTAGCTTGAATAAGTCGCTAAATAAATTAGACGTTCAACATATGAAAGACATGCACCGAGTTTTAGTTCGTTACAGAAGCCCTCGCTGCAGTTCCAAGCAAACGCTTACACCATAACTACTCTGCACACGCGCTTGAAACGATGCGGATGTCACCAGTAGAAACCTTCTAACTTATCGTCTGCTAAGCTTTGATGATTTTGAGACCACGAACCTGTCCATGGTTACTCTCGGCAACCTTTGTGTCATATAACCGCATTACATTTTTATGCCCAACAAAGTCGCAACCTTTGACCCTCAACCACAAAACATTTATTATAAAAAATATTTGTATCCTAAGGCTTTCTCTATTTGCGCCTAGAAAATTTACTGCCATTTTAGGAAAACATAATAAATGTTTCATCGTCCAGAACAACCTACTGAGGTAAGAAATGGCATTTTACCTTGTTTCTCCCATAGATTCCCATGCATTTGCTGGTGCCAAGTGATGGCTGCCGGTTGTGCCGCGCGACCCCGGCAAGATGAGCCTCGATCCGCGATCCAGCCTACTAAAAAAGAGATCAGTGCTTGCAGTGTCTAAGAAGGAGCTGGACCAATACCTTCTTGGAAATCAAAACCTGAGCGACCGCTAGCTAGTCCAGCACGCGGAAAAGCGAGTTTGTTGGGCTTGGCAATGCCGGCGCACCTACTATGCCTGTCTGCAGGTTCGAATGGAAGGTCTTGTACGATCCTTATTTGCGCCGGCATTACGAGGGCCTAGTTAACAGAGATGCACATTTTTACTTGGGAGTCCAATAGAAAACCCCCACTTGTAGGCTATGTCGATTTAATAACAACGCGTGAAAAGATTAATGATAAGAAACAATCTTGAAAACATCCTCGCCGGAAATATTTAATTGAAGTTTACAAAACCGAAGTATACACTGGTCTTCAATCACTAATTTTTTAGATTGCAACTCATTCAAATACCTTTAATTTGAAATGGCTTTTTTTAAATTTGGAACTCCTTCAAATATTTTAGCTTGGAGCTTTCTTGAAACTCTTCATTTAAATAATAGGTTTTCCTTGTGGTGAGGGACTCTTGGAAAGTGTTGTGCACATTTAAAAAAATAGACATATAAGTAAGCACTCTCGTGCCAATATTGTTTTTACTAAATGCAAACATTTTATTTTGATGACAAACAAAAATTAATAATGATCTCTTTATTAACCGTACGTTAAACGTTTTGTCTAAAACGTAGAAACAAGAAAACATACGCTGAAGAGTTTTTCTGAGGCAGTAATTGAAAGGGTTAGATTATTTTGCAGAGAAATTTGCCGCAAAAGTTGATTGCTTGAAGCAGACAATCGGTTCGTACCATTTGAGTGGAAATAGGCAATATGAATGAGCAATAAAACACCAGCCAATGCTGCGTGCAGATGCCGACGGGTGCTCAAATATTCACGGCATGCACACTCCTCTCATATATGAATTATGTCGGAGTCATCCTTATTAGGTTTCTAAAATTTTAACAAAACTATTGTGAACTTACAATTCAGGAAGAGTCAATTTGAACAGATTAATATAAAAGACTAATGTCTCATAATTTAAAATGCGTTGCTTCTAAACATTATTTGGGAGAAAAATAAATAAATATAAGAATGGCTCCACAAACACTTATTGTAACTAATTTTGATAAGCCGAACACGAATCGCAATTTTCTAAGCGGGTTGTTCGCCTGCAAAAATCTAACAAAATGTTCCAAAACACTTTGGAAGCCGCAGACCGTGCGGCAAATACCTACTGCCTCCCTTATGAATACAGAAAAATCGAAGGGGTTAAGAAAAATGACTAAATACTAGGACTCTACATAAACTTGCGTGATACAGTCTCAATTGGAAAGGGCAGCGATAAAATAGTCCTGCGAAACAGCTTGACATACCTTCAAAGAACTCGTAACCTGGCACTCTTTCTGGTGGGCCCCGTAAAGTCTTTGGTCGCATTGTAGCTCGTCTGTTGGGAAGTAAAAGTGAACTTCGGTTCCTTGGTGCAATTTCCTCAACACCCAAACGCACGACACTTGTAAGCTATGCACCTTTCAAATTTACTGTAAATATTCTCGTCGTCGAGATACGAAGGGACAGCCAAGGCTCGTGTCTCGTCTCCGCATATCTAGTGGCCTTCTACGTCGCAAAACTTAGTGTCTTGCTTTTTTTAGCTTGTGAGCTATCTGGCGTTTAATCAAATTGTCTCGTCACGTCGCGTAATGTTCTTTTTTTATTTTATTAGATCTATACCTTGTTTCACTTTAAGTCCAGCCGCAGCCGACGCTACAAGCTGATGGGACCAATCAAACAGCGTCAAATTTGCACCGGTATGGTGTTGGTCGTATTTCTTTACACGTCCTATCATCGCTTCACTAATTGTAAAGAAACAACAATAACAGACGTTTACAATCTCTCATTCGAGCTCCTGATAACGATGCCGACAGACGTGTGCGGTACGTGCTCCGAGCGTTTTTATGGCAAGCAACAATTTCTGCTTTGTTCGGGAACTTGCAATAAGCGTTTCCATTGCAAATGTATCGCCGTTGGTAAAGACGAGTACGAATTGCTTATGCAAAACGGCAAAAGTGCTTATAAATGCTACGAATGCTCCAGACGCCGAGGATCTTCGTCGGATGAGCGGCTCGACAATGACAGCAATGACAGCCACGACGCGGCCGATATATCGCGATTACGTACATCTACGGAAAATGCTGCATCTGAGGCGACGCCGCCAGCCTCAACTGACTTTGTCCGTCTTCTGAATGCTATGGCCACCAAGTTTGACGTCTTGACTGCGGAGGTGAAGAGCCTCAAGGCTGAAAACACGTTTATGCGCTCGGAAATTAGCTTGCTCAACAAGAGAATCCTCGAACGTCTGCCTTTGGCAACGAGACCTCGAGGAACGTACGCCGCAGCCGCGGCATCATTTGCGTCCGTGCCGGGAAAGCAGCCCTCGACGTCCGTGCCAGGAAAGCAGCCATTGACGTCTGGAGCGGTGAGCCGATCCACTGAGATCACGGATGCAGCCGTCGAGTCGCCCACCACCTGGGCGGATTGCGATGCTCCTTCTGCTTCTACACGGGCCACTGGGGAAATACACGAAGCTCGTCCGGCTGGTCCTTGGATTGACGACGACGGCTTCACACGGGTACAGCGGAAACGGCGAACTCCAGCGTCAAGTGGGACGGCGAAATCCGACAAGGTACTTGCAGCCCCTCGCAAACAGGTCACAAAGGCGCTTTTTGTGTCCAGACTGGACCCTCGTACGTCCGTGGCAGACATTGAGAATTTTGTGGCACCCTTTTTAGCCAACAAATCGGTGATTGTAACCAAACTAAAGCCCAAATTTGACTCGTACTCCTCGTTTCACCTCTCTGGTGACCAGTCAGTGTTCGAAATTTTGTATAAACCGGAGTTATGGCCAGATGGCTCTATCTTTCACCCGTTTTTCGGCAGGCTGGACAGCTCTCGAGTCTTTGTGGATGAGCCTTTAGCAGCTGAAAATGTTTAAAACGCTCGAAGTGTACTACCAGAATACGCGTGGTTTGCGTTCGAAGTCTTCCGAGTTTATTTCAAATATTCTGTCCTGCTGCTTTGATCTAGTTTGTTTAACGGAGACTTGGCTCTGCGCCGGCATTTCTGATAATAGTTATTTTCCCTCGGGTTATTCTGTGTATCGTCAGGATAGAGACTACGATAGATTGGGCATGAAATTCGGGGGTGGTGTGCTTATTGCAGTGAAGTGTGTAGTTCAATCCCACCGGAGGGTGGATTTGGAATCTTATCCGGAGTGTGTCTGGGTTGAGATTTCAGCGAGTGATGGTTACAACTATTTAGTTGGCAATTACTATTTCCCTCCTTTGTATGATGACGCAGCGTTCATTGACCACTTCGAATCACTACAGAAAGCCGTAGATTTTACTAAGTATCGCGTCCAGATATATGGCGACTTTAATTTGCCAGGAATTAACTGGACAGCGGGTACCGTTTCTTTTACGGCAAGCGTGACTTTTAAAAAGGCTTACTGGTTGCTTTCATTTTTAAGCTTTCTAGATTTTTGTCAGTATAACACACTTTTGAATTCTTGCGGAAATCTACTTGACATGTGTTTATCGAACGCCCCGCTTGAGATTGCGACTCCCGCTTTGAACCCTTTAGTGCCTGTTGACACTTATCACCCTCCTTTTACTACGAAATTCTGCATATCGTGCAGGCAAAGAGTAAACAATAATTCGGTTGAATACTCCTATTCCCGTGGCAATTTTCTTGGACTGTACCAATATCTGGAGCAATATGACTGGTCAGATGTCTTTAGAGATAGTGAAGTTGACTCGGCTACTATCAAAATGACCTCAGTTGTCAAAGGCGCACTCGAGGCATTTATTCCGAAACAACTGGCGCGCTCCTCTCATTATCCGAGTTGGTTTTCAAAAGATTTAAAAATTGCTTCCCGAAAGAAACTACACTATCATCGCATGTTTAAGAAATCAGGATTGCAGATATGGCATCAGAAGTTCAGTATATATCGTAGTCTGGTCAAAACACTTTATGAAAAAGATAACCGGTTGCACTTAAATGGAATTGAACATAGTCTGACTAAAAATCCCAAGGAGTTCTGGCGCTTCACTAGACAACATTTGCGGGAAAATCGACCAAATATCTGTCTCCGTGATGATGCTGGTTATCACTGTGTGCCAGGAGAAATTGCGAATCGTTTTGCTGATTTTTTAGTTCTTGTTATTCACCGGCACAACAAGGTGGCGCTTTTAGTGACGTTGGTATCCAGTGTGGGGACCTTCTGCCTACTTTTAAGGTTGACGATGACGACATTTTAGAAGCCATAAGTAAACTTAAACCTAAATTATCTACCGGTATTGATGGTATACCTTGTTTTATTATTAAAGGTTGCTCCTCTCTTTTTGTACCTGTGTTGAACCATATTTTTAACTTGTCCCTAACTCAGGCTAAGTTTCCTGAGCTCTGGAAATACTCGGTAGTAGTTCCTGTCTTTAAAGCCGGTGATTCTACTTTAGTTAAGAATTACCGTCCTGTTTCGTTGTTATGCGGCTTCGCAAAGGTTTTCGAAAAAGTAGTGCATAAGCGGATTTATTTTTACTTGAACAGAAAAATATCTGAATTCCAGCACGGTTTTTTGAAGGGCAGGTCCGTAGAATCAAATTTATGCTCATTTTTGAATTACTGCGCTCCAGTGGTTTCCGGAAGAGGTCAGGTTGACGCGATTTTCTTTGACATGTCGAAAGCCTTCGACCGGGTTAATCACACATTACTGTTACACAAGCTTGCCCTACATGGCTTCAGCCCGCACCTCTGCACCTGGTTTTCAAACTATCTTGGTCATCGCCGAAATTCGGTTCGTGTTTCCGGTAGCTACTCCGACGAGTTTATTTCGAGTTCCGGTGTGCCACAGGGCTCAATTCTAGGACCCATGTTATTTCTTTTGTTTATAAATGACATTGTTTCTTGCGTTAATTAAGGATGCCAAAATTCTTCTTTTCGCTGATGACGTTAAGCTTTTCATAAGTGTCGAGTCAGTGTCTGATTGTTCCAGTCTTCAAGATGATGTAGATTCTGTTTTTACATGGTGTACCGAAAACTGTTTGTCACTGAACCCACAAAAAACTAGATCTATTGTGCTATCTAGAAAGCGCGAGAGAATTTCCTTTGCGTACACTGTTGGTGGCGTCCCAATTCCCTCCGTATCGTTTATCAGAGATCTTGGCGTCTGTCTTGACAGCGCACTTTCTTTTAATAATCATGTTGTTACAACCGTAAATGCAGCGCTAAGAGTATTAGGTATGATTTCACGTTTATGTCGCCAATTTTCTGCCCCTTCATGTTTATTGCATTTGTATAAGTCTTTGGTTAGATCACGTTTAGAATTTTGCTCTGTGGTTTGGAATTCACTGACTATTTCGCAAGCTATCGCGATTGAAAATGTACAGAAGCGAATGATTAGAATTGTCTATGATAGGTATATTGGAAGGGGGTGTTTCTACCACTACGAATCATTGCTTCACAGGTTTCTATTGCACAAACTGACTGTGAGAAGACAGTACCGAGATTTTATGTTTTTATACAAAGTTGTACATGGTGAGGTAAACTCGACGGACTTATTGCAGTCTATTTCCTTCCATGTTCCACCCCGAATCATTAGGAACAAATCAACGTTTTACCCCTCCTGTACATCACCTGTGTCACCTCTTTTGAGGGTTCAAACTGATTTTAATAATGCACATCAGAATAACTTTGATATTTTTAGTGCACATCAGGTTTTTATGCAACAATTACGCGAATGGATGCAATTGCCTTAAGCAGGCCAAATCAAGCCTACCCTGTTTTTTTTGTTTTTTTTCCTTTTTTTTGTTTGTGTTTGTTGTTAGCTCTTTTTTTATAATTTGTATTTTGTCTTGTATGTATAATAATTCACCCATGTTTGTGCACCACACAGTAGACCTCTAGGTTGTTTGTGGGCACTGGAAAATAAACCATTATTATTATTATTATATAAGCGCAGCCCTTGAGGAGGATGGGAGGGAGGGTACGGAGAAGAGAGTATATCCTGCTCTCTTTCCATACCCTTCTCTCCTCCTCTCCTGCTACCGTCTCATTTAGAGGAAAATTTTCGCTAACTTTCCCGCTAAATCTAGCGGGTAAATATTTCTGCCAAGCTTAAGAGAATTTTTTTCCGCTAAAAATTTTTTTCAGCTAAGTTTACCGGATAATTTTTTGCGCTCGATTTAGCGGGGACATTAGGGAGTTTTCGTAGACCGTGTTTTTCCCTCCGCTAAGCCCCCCGCAATGAAGAAGACGCTACTGCGCCTGCGCGCCAATGGCCGAGACTGTGAAGTTCCTGAAATCGTAGCGGCTTTCGGAGAACGTTGCGAGACGGCTAAAACGATTTACGAAAACTCCCTATTTTCCTGCAAGTTTTAGGGGGAATTTTTCCGCTATATTTAGTGGCAAACATTTTCCACTAAATATAGCAGGGAATTTTTTTCATAATGCACAGCGCGGTTACGCCCGCTAGCATTATTCCCATAATGCAACGGGCGCGGTTTGCCGACAATGACTGCGACGATGACGCCGCTCCAGCCGGAAACTGCCGCCTAAGAGCTGCGCTCTAAAAGGCCCAGTGACTGTTGCTTTGGACACTGCTTGATTGGTAGCCATCTAGCTCGTATCATCGGTTGCGTCCGGACTTAGCTGAAACACTCTACAGTCGTAACGGACGGCCTGCAACACTCTTTCCTTCCTAGCCTCTTTGAACGAAGACAACTAAGATGACGACGCAAAAAGAAAACGAAAAAAAATGGTATCACCCCGGGGCAATTTGCCAAGCATCGTCATCATCGTCAAAGCTGCGCAGAGGCGAATACGTTCTGTTGGCTCTGGATGCGTGGCCTAGCAGCTGTGAAGTAGCTGACGTAATGAAGGTAAGCGCGCAGGCTATAGTTTCCAAAAAGATGTTCGCGGGACGCTTTCATGCTGCGACGGCCAGTCTGCCGCTTTTTGTCGCTTGGGGCAAGAAGGGTAACCACTGTCAATGACATCTTGCGCAGGCCGTTCCTTCTGGTGAAATTGCACTAACAAAGCGTTTGAAAGGACGCAAATTGACTCACCATAAAAAACGGACCTATACTCGTTTTCACCTGAAGAACCGTAGTAAAAAATTTACGCTTCTCGCGGAGCATTAGTGATTTCCTCCTTTATCTATATAATTAAGATGTATGTAGGTGAATTGTAAATTAGATATATATTTTCTTATTAAGACGTACACGTTCGAAACGCCAAACGCATAGCTTTTTCTCCGTAAACTAAATATCCTAAGAACTACTTCACGCCGCGTCTGAGCATTGCGCGAAACTTGTTTTTTTCTTGAGGTGAAAACGTGTATAGAAATTTCAGATTTGCTCGCCAAGGGCTATCCTCACAACTCGGCAGCTACAGTTCTATGTTCCGTGTTGTTCCACTGCGAATATACTCTCAACTAAAAATACATATAATCTAGAAAATATATCTTAGTTTCACGTCTTTTACAATGGTATGCTGCCTGTTTACCAATAGCATTGGTATTTCTGTGGTGTTTCTAGACTTCTTTGTTGTCCCGGAGAAAAGACTATCTTCGCACGGTGAATGTATCACCGGCAGCTCCGGTGATTTGGGTACGTAACAGCTTTGGGCCTGTGGAGCAGCAGGTCAACTTTCTGGGCCAAAATGTTTGCTTTAAAAATATTTTTTCATGTTAATAAAATTGGTTGCTTTAAAACCGCTTATTGTCGACGTTTTAGTCCTTCAATAGAAAAGCGTAAGGGGAAACGATTTATCGAGTTGAGCTTAGAACTCTGCACCCAGATGGCGGCACACAACCAGCTATCGACCGAACTTCTCGCCAGAGGGGTGAAGTGAAAGAGACGTCCGTCAGCTTCCCTCTTTCAACTCAGCGCTGCATGGAGTTTCCCCAGCAGTCAGCAGCTCAGTGCATGGGAACTGTTTGTGCGACTCCGGAATATTTTCTGAACCTGCGCAGTGGATTGATTTCTTGCTTGCCATTATCCGCTATTTGTTCTAGCTAGTAATTTCCATCTCCTTCTGTTCTGGCATTGCTAAGGAGCCAGTGTATATGGTCTCCACAAGTCTGTTATTTGCCCAGTGTGTGTGACGTCTTCGACGACGCCTCTCTGGATTTTCAGCTTCGCCTGTGAACTTCGGAATTAGTGAAGCACGAACAATGCGACTTGCAATTCAGACTTCGTGGTAGGAACTTGGTTGCGTTGTTGTGACTCAAGGATTTTACGGAAGGATTACGTGCAGTTCGACGCCCACCGATCGTTATGGGACAACGAAGAAGAAAAGGATATGAATCGGACTCTGCGGCGCGGTGACAGATGTATCTGGCGGCACCGCTTTTGCATTGTTCGACGGCTTTCTTGTTTTCTACATAAACAGTTTGCCGTGTACAGTTTTGACGATAGAAAGCTATGGCTTATGTTTGAGTGTGGTTTTTGAGCCTGAAATTATGATGGTACCCGCCTTACTTTCATCACGTTGAGGCGACGCAGCATCTCATTTGAAAGGTGAGATATTTTTTTGAAGCAAGCATTTAGTTTTAGCTGAAGAAAAAGTTCTTGCATATCATTTTAATATCTGCACGTTTCATTTATCCCACGTAGACTCCGGCTATGGAAGGGGATTGACACTATGGTGCGTTTCATTTTTAACAGTGAAGTAACTCATGTACTTTCGCAATCAAAGATTTCTAGAGCACGTGGCTATGCGAATTTAGTTTTATCGGAAAATGCTGGCCTGGCGGCAGCCGGTGTGACCAGTTCGCCAGGTAGCGCCAGGACGATTTCCATTCCCGGTAAACAGTCGAAGTTTTCGAGCTCATGTGCCGAATGAGATAACTACTTGATTCACCCGGCTGCAGCAAGGCAGAAACTTCATAATCTATAAAAATTAATATTTTAAATAAAACTCACACTATTTGGGAATGTTTATTAAAATTGTATAAAAATAAAAAGTGATTAAAATAAAATTGCAGGCGGATACAGCATGTTGTGCACGCTCGTTTCTGCTTCACTGAAAAACAACGATCAAGTATTATTCTCTGCATCACTTCATGTGTTCCGGAATATATTGGGCAAAAGTCAAGTTAACGTAAGTGGAAACAGGATTACGGCTATTTGATGCCGTACTTCTCTTTGTTGATAGAACGATAACAGAATTCGTTCGTCACGTGCGATTTTCCGCTAAGCCACTCGAGTGGCCGGCCGATGACGACGACGGACGCCAACGACGACGATGACGACAATGACGAACTACATTGTAACTTTTTAGAAACAAAACCCGTCAAGCCGGAGTTCAATGCCCTACTCTTTCCTAGGCCCTAAATCGGGAGGAACTACTTCTATCCAGTTCTCCTTTCCTTGACTAGAAGGTAAGCGGCGCCGGAGCACACCAAAATAGCAAAGTTGTAGTGCTGTGACGTCAACAAAAGAAGGCCAAAGCGCGGAACAGATTTAACGTGAGTCCTGCGTCGTCGATCGACTGCGGTTTGCGTTCTCGCTGATTGAACACTGGTCCCATTTGAACACAGATTCAGCACTCCTGTCCAATTTGTTCTCCGCTTTGGCTTTATTTGGCTCACGTCGAAGATTCTGCCCTACAGGTTTGTTACCTAGATTGTCTTGGGACTACCCGTCCTCCTCGGTGAAACGAAATGTGATGGTGCAGCAAAATAGACGTCGCATTATCGCCGAATAAAAGTAATTGAGGAAACGCAGGAAAATTTGGATGATTTACGGGAAATTTGGAATTGCATAAATGCCACGCCGAAAGAGAGTCAAAAAGTGCCTTTGGTGAGAATGACGGACTGCGGGAAAATGCCCCAAACAAAAAAGTGACATAATTAGTTCCGTTATAAATAACTAATCTTATTAACAAATAAGACACACTAAGCCCTCCTCCAAAGCAGCCGTGCTTTGGGTTCATCTCCTGGTGTGTCTCGACCACACTTGATAGGACCCATTGGTTTCATATGTTCTTGGTAGGTTTTTTTTTCAAAAATATTAAAACAAACCACTTCTTTTTAAGGGTGATGATTTTTGCAAACATTGCTTTTTGTTTATTGATGAGGCCGATACGACTGTCAAAGTTCTGTTTAAATGCCAACTACACTGCTCTCGGCGTTATTTTTTTAACATATTTCGTAAAATTTTTTTATATAGCCTCGTCCCTTAATTTACTTGAAAGTGTTTTGCCTCACCGTTCTGCCCATAATTGTAATTGTCCAGAGAGGATGTTTCTTTAAAAAAATAAAACATATTCTTGAAAGATTTACATTTTCTCAACATAACCTGTCAGCCGTGTTATGTCAAGAAAGCAAATTGGCTTCCGTAATTCTACTCATTTCGTTTAATGTCACATTGAAGATGTCATAATATTGATTGGAGCAACAACAAAAAACGTGAACGACGAATAGAAAAAAAATAATAAGACCAGACACCTTTGAGAATCTTGGAAGTGCAGTTTCTCAATCCTGACCTTGCCTTCAATCAATGTTATTAAGGTTAAACAGATTAAGATGCAAGATTTTTGTATAAACTGAAACGTGACGATAAGAATTATGAATAAAGTGTACTAAAAATAAATGGTAAACTTTATACTTTGAGACTTCGAGAATGTCGAATTGTTGGAACCTCGATAATAATCAAATAAAAAAGGCATAACGTGATACGCTCTTTCTTTCTGTTTAAGGGATGTACTTTTTGTGTTTTCACTATAAATATCTGCCCTGCAAGGTTCCTGTAGATTCCGTAACATTCCCACATATATACCATTCACCGCTTTATATCTTGTTTCAAGTAATCTGACATGGATTTCCAACGTGGCATAGCTCCAAGTCGATCGCCCCTATATTTTCTCCAGCCAACGCAGTAATAGACATTTTCCTATATATACAAAAGAGCAAGGCGGTAGAACTAGCGCGAAATCAAATACTACAGGAAACCAAGCCTCAACATCTTGCTTTGGGAAATACCGCATGTTATGGGCAGTTCGCAACGATTAATTTAGTCTTCTAGGCTTTCTTTCTGTCTATTTTCTTATCTTCGATTTTTTCTTTCATTTAACAGTTAGAATTTTTAGAAGGTAATAAAAAAAGTGTGTTTCTGACATCAGTACTTTGGGACAGTGGATTATGACGGCTTCAAGCTGAGCTATTTGGTTCAGTGGTTTACCCGACTGCTAACAAAAGACAAACAATTTTTAAAAAAAGGTAAAAACCTTAAAGAAATAAATCAAGCGTAAACCGGTAAGAAAGAACGCAAGGACGGTAGAAATAAAACTGAGCATCAATCTCACCGAAAGGAAAAGGACAAGAAATAAAAAAGCGCGACGGATGCAAGGAACCCGGTAGGTGTGTGACACCGCACAGCCAGCGTCTGCGCGAATCTCGATACACACTGACAAACACGTCGTGCGCAAGCAGCCTGAGGCACGTCCGCCCGATTCCTGGTCCTTACACGTTGGAAAGTGTAGGGCACGTCGGCGGCAATTCAAGGCAGCTGTCTGCGTGATGCCGCTGCGAAAGATCCCTACCTTATGGAAAGAAGAAGTAACGGTACGCACGCCACCTATACCATGCTCGAACGTATGCGCTTTCTTGCTTGTGTTCATACTCCAATGTGCTCTGTTTTCCCGTGTGTTGTTGCATTCTGCGCCCTATCGCAGCCCTTTTCTTGTCACCTCTCTTTTCTTACAAAAGTCAACTTTTGGGAGGGTTTGGCGAGAGTACCATGACCATCATCTATAAAGCACGGAATCATCTTTTGGGTGGTTAGAGTGCGGTTGCGAAAATGTCGTGTCCGCGTGTTTTCGAGTTGGAATGAAGTTTATGCCTTTCAGTTGATGTGGCTCATGGGGTAGTTGCTCGCTGGCTTGAAGTTCGTATTCAAGTCCACGCAACGATTATTTTCCCCCTTTATTAGAGTAGAACAATGTACTGTAAAAGAGGCATAAAGTTAACTTTATTGCCTTTTGAAAGAGGGACTTGTTATTGTTGTCGCGGTTAAGACAGCTGTTTTTGTCGATTCCAATTATGCCCCTGCCGAATGAGGATATTGCATGCATGAAGCAGCTAAGACATTGGCGTATTTTTTTCTATATACTTCAGCATTTTTCTTAAGACATAACAGAAGCAGCGGCCGTTAATTTCGCGGGTTTGTAAACACCTATATCACAAATTGTTGCGGGAAACATAAGCCTCGCGTTCAAGCAGAACATGTCTACACTCATCGTAGCAACACTTTAAAAGTAACCACTCTCCTTCTCATTCAAGCTTGTAAAATTAGCTAAGGCAGTCCCCGCACTCCAAGGATCTCAACAAGGCCCACACCCCAACCAACGTTTCCCAAGGAATTCAAAACGCCATAGAAACACCAAAAAGCGAAAAGCGCGAATTTTGATTTACCGACGGCAAACCGAAAACGAACAATGTGCGGCGGGTATTAAACATTGCTCAAAGGAGCGTGGCTGCCCCAGGATAACATGCATCAACGAGGTGCTCCATACACGCCAGTGCTTTTGAAGCGGGCTACGGCTGCGGCAGGAAGGTGGCTCGCATTTTAAATGTTTGGTGCACATCGCGGTGACACTTCATTGTACAGGCAAACACATTCGCCGCGTCTGCGCGCACCTTGTTTATGATGCGATACGTTGGGCAGTGTTGCGAGACTTTTCTGCTTCTCGGCTCCGATCTAGAATGCAAGCTGGGCTGCCATCGACATTAGAGAGGACGAGCCTTCGCTGCTGGCTCTAATGTTTAAGCGGTGACGCGAGTGCGGATGTTTGGTGAGGTGTGGTGTTCACTGCGGCGTGCTCTACAAGGGAGCTCTTATATGTAAATAATACCGAGCGCCGAAAAACAATTCTGAGGCGGGAAAGAAATTTGCTGTTAGTGACAGTGTATTTTTTGTTGAAAACGTGTCATGTTCTGGGAATTCGTTTTTCTGGGGTTAGTTTCGAAACTGCTATAGAAACTGTCGTTTATGATAATCATACGTTCCAGATATTGGGACCGCTTGATGGTTCAAGTGCGAGCGCACTGAGATGTGTGCTACTCGCTTATGTTCAAGCACAGGGTTGGGCAGAAATACTCTAAAATGTATTTGGAAATACAAATACTGGGATACATTAAAATGGTAGCTAAAATACTGATACTAAAATATATCTGTAAATATGTATTGCGATACGTATCGGAAATATATTTTAAATAGAGGCAAAAAGTATTTGGAAATACAAATAAAGGAATACATTTTAGGGAGGGCAGAAATACAAATACAAAAATACTGATACTGCAATAAATTTTTCCAATTTGTTTGAGACGCCAACTGAGATGAAGCTTGAAGTTTGAAGTGGAAGTTTTTGATCCCGAAATTACTTTTCCGTAGGCTTGGCACTCTGCCTTGAAGGTAGTGGTTTTGGACGACGAGGAGTCTTCAATGGGCTCAAAAAAAGTTCCATCAAGGACTGACCGTGGTCCCTTCCCTGACATCATTTCTGTCTGACGAGGGATGCAAAAAGTCTTCGATCTCTAAATAAATTCTATGTCACCCTAAATCCCATCGAAATGTCACCACGCCCCTGTCCAATAAGGACGCCCCTGTCAACATTGATCACATGACGTCACGGTGGCATGAACTGGTATTCTTCATCTCTAGGTGTGGCCTTGAACATGAAACTTTACCAGGCTGTTGTATGAAAGGACAATACGTACTTTCGCTGTGAGTTACTTCGTTGAAGATCGTGCAGGCAGTGTCATTTGGAATTTTTGAGAATAGTGGACCACCTTAAGCCTCCTGGTACACATGTCTTATCTTCTGTTACGGCTGAAAAAACGGTACGGTGGCATCCCTGTTGTGAAGGTTTTTCCTGCCGACCCTCTGTTACCGACGCATGGGTTGCAGTCGTCAAGTTTCGCCTAGCATCATCCGAACAGAGACCTCGTGGATTGCGACCTGATATTGCCGGCATACGTGCGAGCTCTCTGAGAAACAGCGTGCTTGAGATGAGTCGCAGGTGCACGAGGTATAGGTCGGCACAGCGAGGCCACGCCTGGCCTCCTTCCTGGGTTTCGGATCACTAGAGCTAACTAGAGCATTCGAATATGTGTTGAACTTCACTGCGTGAGTCATGCTACTATTTCAAGTCCACCACCACTGTAACTCAGCTTTGCCGGTTGGGTGCACTGTGTACGCTAAGGTAAGAGAGACGGTTAGCAGTTGGCATTGGGTGCCAGCAAACAATGACTCAAGAAATCTCTACCTAAGGACCTGTGGCAGAAGATGCTCTGACTCCACTCCTGGCACGCCACCTGGTTCGAATCCCCAACTACGTCACACTTCTCAGAAGAGAGAAGAGGACGCATAGAAAAATAGTTTGGAGAATCGGAAGGAACCTTGGTCAGCATAGTAACAATGCCCCAGCATCTCCTTGGCCCTAATGCCCTCAGAAGTAAAAAATAATTTCGGATATGGATTTTTTTTGGGGGAAGGGGTACGTTTGGAGTATTTCTCAACAAATGTAACGAAATACATTTCATCCTGATTGTATCGCGATACAAATACACATTCCAAATGTATTTCGTTACAGCAATACAGATACTGGTGAAAAAATGTATCGCGATACAGAAATACAGATACAGAAATGTATTTCTGAAATACTATCGCGATACATTTGTATCGCGATACTGCCCAACACTGTCAAGCAAATAAAAATTCACCAGATATAAAGTATTGGCGTGAAAGTTCTGAATTTTTTGTGTTTATTAAAATTAAAAATAAACAAAAAAATCAAAATCTAAAATGCAAAAAAAAAATGTAGACGTCATATTTTATTATAAATTACTTTTGGAAGTTGTTATGACCTTTTCCTTTTGATCTCGGCACAAACATATAAACGAATCGATCAGATCCTTTTCAGAAGTTCTTTGTGCCCCACTGTCAGCAATACAATCGTAACTCGCTTCCTGAATAAACCGTGTTAGGACGCAGGAATTAAGCATTGGATTAAAGACCAACAGAAGCGGTGTGTGTTTACGAACAGGCCACGTTGACTTCAGCAGATATTTAAATAGAACCTCCTAACGCAGAGTGCACGTCACCTCTTCTGCTGACTCAGGCAAAGGGCGGTCCACCTAATGAAGCAGGCTCCAAGATAAGCGTGAAATGCGAAAACGTTTTAATTAATTCCGAGCTAGAAACAAAGCCGTTACGAGAGCTCCCATCGGTTTTGCCTTCGCTAGATTAATATTGCTTTCGTAAATACTTTTTTTTTTTGGACTCGCCATGCATCTTAAAGAGATGCTGAACCTAAATCTGGATTCCACAAAATACGCGGCAGAAGCGTGCAAAGGGGTGCTACAGACACGAAAACATCACTCATAAACCGATATCTCGTACGGATGACCGTATTTTTAAGAAAAGGAGGCGCATTTGACAGAAATGTTCTTGTCATGTTTTTTGAGAGAGGAGAGGGAACGGCTTCGCGTCTTCTCTGCCCCACCGCCTTGAGGGAGCGAAGCGAAGAGAGGAGGAAACTAGGTATCTTGACGTCACGCGCCTCGTCGGCCTGGTTCAATCTCGACCTCTTTTTCCAAAAATACGACCGTCCATTCGAGATATCGCCTTACGAGTAGTGTTGTAGGGATTGCAGCGTCCCGCCTACATCTCCTGCATTGTTTTTTCTGAAATCCAAATTTCGGTTCACGATCCCTTTAATTCACTTCGCCGGTTTAAAAGCAAAACTAACAGAATAAAAATACGACACATGAGAGCCTAAATAGACCTTAGGTTCCTCCTGCAACTGATTGTGAAATATGAGTCAGTTTCGTTAACCTATATTTGGACGACCTTGCGAATGATTTCGCGCTTGAATAAGTGAAACGAAAAGAGTTGGCGACGCTACTGGGTGTACAGCGTGTCATAAAAGTCTTGCCAAGGATCTTCTGTTCCTTTTTTACGTTGCCAATGACATCGATTTTGCGTTATAGCGCTTTTGCGCCTTTGATGGCCCTTGCTTATCCCTGCTCATATATTTCTTAGATTCTTATATCTGACTTGGAAAACTAAGGCAGCACCGGGTTTCTTTATGCACACATGTTTTACACAACCTTAGAGGTATTAAAGGTGTACTAAAGTCGCTTCTGAGATCGTCTGTTCTTGGTGATAACTCATCCAACGGGATTTTAGCATCCCAGAAATCGAGAGGTTATGGTCGTGCGACGTCTATTTTCCGACTAAAAATGGGATCGAAATTTGTGTCACGCCACTTTCTGAGCGGAAAAACCAGGAGCATAGAATATGTGAGCGGCGTTTGGCAACTTCCGGTTCCTTAGGAAATTTTGCTTCGCTGCTGACAAACGACGACAATGAGCTGCAAGCCTGTGCAAGCATAATTCTGAAACCTCCCGACTGTAATTTTCAGAACCATGCTTAGACAGGCTTGCAGATCATTGTCGTCGTTTGTCAACAGCTAAACAAAATTTCCTAAGGAACCGGAAGTTTCCAAACGCCGCTCACCTATTCAGCGGAGGCGCCGGCGGTGTGAGGGCGCGCGTGAGCCAATCGCAAGTGGAGGCGCCGCCGGCGCCGCCACTGGATTTTGTGCTTTTTGTTTTTCCGCTCAGAAAGGGACATCGTACAAACTTCTATCAAGTTTTTAGTAGAGAAAGGAATGTCGCAAAAGGATAATATTTTTTCTTATTTCTAGGATGCTTGGATCTCGCAAGATGAGTTATAACTAGGGCTCCGTGTTTTCGGAGTTTATTTTTCGTGAAATTCGGAGGGTGTTTTTCGGAGTTTATTTTTTAGCGAAAATTCGGTGTTTATCGAAGTTTATTTTCGTAAATCCCCAATTCTCCGAAATTCGGAGATTAATTTTGCAGTGTTTCCTATTAAAAATATTAAATAATAACCAAATGCAAACGTGTGCCAGATATAAAATAAACGCGCTTGAATCAATTAAGATTTCTTCAGTTGAATTTGGCGTGGGTGCCATTGGCAATACTAATTTGTCCCACGACAAAAGTCGCACACAAGTGTGGCTTCGATAAACGTCCATACCTTAAAATCAATAAACGGGCGGAGGCAGCCGCAAGGAAGCTCGTAGTCATCCCATCAATCCATCCCGCGGCCGCGCGGTGGAGTACGTGGTTAGGGGTGCAACAGAGAAATTTCTACTGCCCCTCATCCCTATTTTATACAATCTCTATGGTCCATAGCTTTCACCGGTTACCCCCAGAAATATACCCATTTCCTTTCTCTTAATTCCAAATCCCATTGCCCAAAACTGGAAACCAAAAGTGTGACTTTTGTGGTGACACGACGACCTGTTTCCTTGAACCAACCTTGACGAGACAAGCGGTAAGACCCCCTTTTGACAACGGTCCGACGCTTGAAAGATAATTATGGTGTCATTTTCTCAGAACCAATAATTTTGCGCTGCTGAAATTGTTAAAAAAAAGAAAAAAAATTGCTGTTGGGTGGCACGAGCACATAACAATTCGGAATTTATCGAATAAATCCGAATTGACAAATATTTACCGGCGGGTGTATTTCGGAGTTTTCGGATTTATCCGAAAACACGGAGCCCTAGTTATAACCAAGAACAGACGATCTCAGATACGTTTTTAGTGCACGTTTAAGGTCGCGTGCAGCTGGTGATTGTGTGTGTGTGTGTGGGGGGGGGGGGGGGGGGAGGGGGGGTGCCATCTTGCGTGCCGTTATCGAGCAACATTCGTCAAACAGGAACCCTGTCATTGTTTTTCGTTATTGCGTCATGGGCTAAAGTTGATTAATGAAACAATCTTCGCTCGCCTTCATAGCGTTGTTTACGAGCGAAAACGCCAGAAACGAGCCCCCCCCCTTTTTTTTTGCTCTGACGGGCTTTATTACTTACAATAGATCTTCAAAACACGTATATTCTATGGTTCTTTTTTTACATCTACAACGACCAATTATATAGAGGCAACGCCATGCCACTGCTTGGGAAGATCGGCACTGAGAAAATAAGTATAATTGAAACGCAGAACGCGACAAGTTTTATATGCGGAGCATCTCTTGCTCGGGTCTATGTCCAGCGGCCTTGTAATTCGCACTCACACTACGCACGCGCAACTCTCCTCCTTCCCTCTCTCCAACAGCTGCGCGTTACTCTCTCCGCTCTTTCTCTCTTCCAGCTGCGTGCACTGCGCGTGCGTTCGCTTCTACTCACACCGCGCGCGCACGCGCAGCTCTCTCCTCTAGTCTCCTCTCCTTCAAGTGTGAAAAAAAATAAACGGAGAGCGGCGAGCGTTCCAAGTTTCTCTGCTGCGAGCCGTGATGAAGGCTCGCGTAGGGGGTTATTCTAGGGCAGTCGGTGGCGCCATCTCTCGACGTCAGCACGCAACTGACTCTTTCCTCGGAACCAACACGATGCTCCGCATCACCCCGTGGTTCCCCTCGGGAAGATGGTGTAATTTTTTATCTTGGCTTTAGATTCATAAATACGTATCTATAAAAAAAAACATCAAATATTTCAAATAGAATTAAAATCACATGGTCGATATATTCAGGTGCGCATTTGTTGATTTATGATTGCTTTTTTTAATAAGCAGAACTGCCAAGCGTTTGAATGTCGCTGCTTTTATTTTTTAACTTCGATGACTTTCTTTCAACATTCCTCATGGAAGCAGAGACAAAATATATAGTGTTATATTCGTCTGTATCATGACTTCGAAATCCGGAGTGTAACAAATTGGAAGCTTAGTTGGATTAATGTCGAGCTTCAGGGAGCAATTGTTTGTTGAAGCATTTTGTGTTAAACTTTTAATGTCAATGACCGAAAAAAAAAAGTAACACGGACAAGCTCAATCTTTGGCGTCAGTAAATCCCCGATCTTGATATTTTCGATTGAAGCAGAAATATGTCACGAGTTTCAATTTCCCTTCTGCAATGCTGACTACTATTTCACATGACAGTCCTGAGGCACTTTTTGTATCGGAAGCTCTGCAAGCCTAAAAAAATCTTCGATGATGATATTCTGGTTGTTTATTTAAGTGGAAAATTTAACTCACGGTACTGTTATTAATTGTATTTTAAGGTTTACTTACGTTGTCGTATTCTTGTATTCTATCATTTCTTTGAACTTAGTAGAAACAATTCGACAGTACATTTTGAATATTTCTTCCCGCACCCGCACACCGCGTCAATAGAGCGTCGTCTTTTAGATCTTCTGCTACACCACTAGTATTCCGGAAATCTCAGTTTGACCCGCTCGCCTCCAGGTCATCCCTGATCGCTGTAAGCTAGTCTCGTCGAAGATTCCGGTAGTCTGAAAGCAGCTTTCCTCGCCGTCCTGATGGGAAGTATAGCCCCTTCCTGCTCTGATACTGCTCTAGCTGAATATTCCGCCCAGAGTGCTTCCCTTTAGCTCTCCTTGCCGCCAGCGGGAGCTTTACGTGATTGATTAGCCTCGCGAAACTCGTGACGAGTCCACGGAAGGGGAGAAAGGCAACGTCGCTGTTTCCTTGGCGGAGCCGCGCTTCTCTTCGTTGGGAAGAAAACACGCGATCAGCAACTCTACGACGACGGCGAAAATTATTTTTCGCGTTTAATGAGGAACCCGGGTGCAGTAGAAAATTAGAAATGCATGCGAAATATGTTTCTTTTTACGCGAGTCTTCAAAACACGGAATTAACAAACAGTAATTAAAAAACAATACACGACAGGCAAACCTGAAAAGTCTGAATCATATTTGTAAAACAAAAATACATTTTAACAAACAAAATTAGGAATGCAGAGTGCGTATTACCAAAAACTCTAATTTTGCTTCAGAGAACCTAACCTAATCAAAAACAATGGTTATAACTCCCAATAGCTGCAGATATTAGGGGTGCATAGTTTACTCGTATAAAATGTTAGTGGGTTCATGTTACTAAAATTCGTTTTAAAATGATGGCATATTTGTGATCTTAGTACGTTATTCGGAAAAAAACACGACCGGTTTGGTTTTATTTATGCTGGATCATTCGTTATCTATGGCCATTGAATTAAGCCATTTTTTGTTGCATACATTAATGCTCTGACGCAGGCTTGAAGTTATGCCTGAGTCCAGAATCATTTAATACACTCTGATGACACCTATTACTGAAATGGTGTAAAGGTGATTTTCTGTTCGGTACTTCTAGGTTTCAAATAAAAAGCAAGCTTCCATGAAATACAGCAAAGCAGTCCTGAGTGACTGCTTTGCTGTCACTCAGGACTGCTCCCTGGTTGCTGTGAGTGATCCCTGGTTGCTGTGAGGATTCAATTGTCTGTACGATTGTGTCAAAGTGAACCCTATTGAGGTCTTTGCGGTTTATGGGAAGTTTGGCGACATCGAGGATGTATATATAAGGAGGGCACGGAATAAAAATCTTTAGCTGCGTTTGAGACGGTGTCTAGTCCTCTCTTCTCGTCCTCGAAGTTTTCCTTGCATACCTCAGTCTCAGGTTCCACTATGTATGAACTACGCTTTGAGTCCGAGGCGAATGCAGTCCGCCAGAGCTATTTCTGGTTTGTTGCGGCATGGAACCGATGTTCTGTTTGCCTTTTGGCAACTTTTGGTTTGCGTGACCGTCAACGTTGATTAATGGCAGTGTGAGTCGCAATGCTTTCCGAGCAAGACGAGGAAAAGGTCTCTGTAAATTGTCCAGCAAATTAATCTGGCGTAGACGAAAGTGAAGAAGAATAACGACGTAAGCCGCCCCTTGGCCCGTAAGTTGTTTGGTGTGTCGGAAGTGGAACTTGTGCCACATTAGATATTCAGCACGGGACATTGCGATCTCCGTGACAATGAATCATTGTGTTCGTGGGCGCGTTTGCGAGGACCAAGCTGCTCAGTCACGGTTTTTGGCCGTTATAGTTGTTAAAGGTGGAGTTTTGTAGAGTTAGAGGCAAGATGAACGAAGTAAGGTAGGCATTATAAAATATATGAGTAGTTAAGTTTGTGTAATATGAGACAGTTGTAACTCTTAGTTGTTCGAGGTTTACTTTAATTAGTTGCTCAAGAGTAGAGGCTGTGTTTCTGCTTAAAAGTATGAACATGAAAATACCTTTCCTTGTCAACGGTAAGAATAAAATTGTAGGAAGGAAAGTCGAAAAAAAAAGTTATTCAAAGAAGATAATAATATTGTTTTATAAATGCTAGACTAACCTTGGATGCATGTTATACCAAGGGATGAAGATACAATATATAACACCTTAGGTATAGAACAACTGAGGGCGGTTTCGCAATTTTGACGCAATGCGAAAATCAGTTTTATGCTAAGGCTAAACCACGCAACAAAAAGAAAAAGAAAAACTAGTCTAAGCCGTGTTAAGCGGACACTGACAACCCCCAAAAATATTTTTTTTCATATTTGCCAGGCGATTTGTTATGGTGTCGGAATACCACCGAATTAATATTTTGCTACAGAATCATGTATTTTTTAATAAAGCCAAAAAACGCAACTGCTCGCAACCGAAACCGGAACCCCGCACCGTACAAAGAAGTGGAGAGGAGAGAGTGAGTGGCGGAAGTCACGTGGCTACACGCGAACGTGCGATTTTTTTTCTCAATGAACCGCATAGAGGCGCCAAGCGAGATGCCATCGGTACTGAAAAAGAAGTCAACTGGACACACGCATGGCTCTATCCTGGACGACCTGCCCGAACTAGGGGTGACTCATGCCCCCCCCCCTCTGTTAAGGAAAACGCTGCGTGGCGTGCATCCTGTCGTTCTCTCCTGAGCGGTTTTCTGTTCCCAGCCAGGTGCTATGAGTATGAGCAAGGCTCGCGAAGCGTCACGTGTTCCAGGATATCCACTACAGTTCTACCGAGGCCAGACGAACAAGCCGGGCCCGCAATTGATCCCTTTACGACCGCGAAACTTCACGTGTTGAGGATCTATTACACATCCTGCCCAGGCAAGACAAACAAGCAGAAAAACAAGCTTGGTAGTGTTGCGAAAGGCCTTAGGAAACGACCTTCCCTAACTAATCCGACCGGCACGGGTGAACGCCCTGGAGCATCGTCGCCAGACGCCAGGTGGCTACGGTCAGCTGCGCCCGGAGACAAAGCGAGAGGCACCTTGGAGTCGCCAACGCACCTTGGTACACAAGGACGACGTGAGCTTCTCCGAAGGATCATCGGGTTGATCCACGCCAGTGTCATCTGGCCGTCTTTGCCGTCCGGCCCCTCTCCTTGCTTCTGCTGTCTGACCTCGACGCACGGCGACCCGACAGCCTTGGGACGTCCTCGACAGAGAAGGGGGCTTTACTCAATTTCCCCGGCTTAGATCGCCCATGGGATTATCCCTAACCCACGGAAGCCTGGACGCCTGCAATTATGGATGTCTTCCGCCTTCCTCGAGTTCGATGGCCCCATTGTCCGCCGAGATTGACCGGCGACACCGCGGCCAAGGATGTCTGGCCCTTCCGTGTGTGTGCCGCGTGTGGCAGTGTGTGAAAGAGGGGGAGGGCATACTTGAATGTTAGGTACTGGCCCCACAGCCTTGGTGAAGGCCTGAACCCTGGGGATTCCCTACTAGGGATCTGGGGACATGTGACATTATAAAATGAGCAGCAGGCCGCTGCTACAATGTGTTCTCATAGTGTTCTCGAGTGTTCTCCCGTCAGATGATGTAACCTGTCTATTTGTATATAAAAAGAGTTATATAAGAGACACCCCTCCTGCGCCCTGGTCTTTCCCGAGTCCGGCCAGGTCATGAGTTCCTGCCCTCACTCGGCTCCCTGCCGCATACCAAGAGCCCGGACAACCGCTCGGTCCCAACAGTAGCTAACAACGCCTTGGCTGCTTGTTCCAGTATTCGGCCCGCAAAAGTGGACGAGTTCACGAGTATGAAAGGCAATCTCGCTGGAAAGTTTGGGTTTAAAGTAAACTCCAGTGGTGAAGCTTTTAACTCGAAGGAAGTTCACTGCATCATCTGCAAAAAGCCGTTTTCATAAAGTGGAAGCGTAAGGTCGCTTCAGTATCACCTACGAGCAAAGCACCCATGTACGCCGCTGCAGCAAGGACCATCCGCCAAAACGCAGACAACAATCAACGCCTTCTCATCGAGGTCCCTTTCTCTGAAAAATAAGAAAGCATCGCCCAAGCTTTGACTTCTTGTCTTCCTGTCGGAGAATGTGGAACAACTTTGTCTTCGGAGCTGGAGCAAAAATATGTGAGTCTTTGAATCGTTGAACTACATGTATCCTCAATTGTAAATGTCCTTTGCGCCGTGTAACAGAGAGTAAAATAGGTCTTCAAAGGCAAGACGAGTTCTTGTATTCTTTTTAATATATTATTTATAAAAATCAACGCAACCGATTAATCGATTAATTAATCGATTAAAGGGTGGCGATTAATCGGGTTAAAATTTTTAATCGACGCCCAGCCCTAATGTGAATGCATATTTGTCACAAAAAAGGATGATCAATGTTGGGTCACCAGCTTTTTTTTCACTCATTTCTTATAGATTCGTCCAATAGGGTCGCTTCGGTTATATCTGTCCCCATGTAAAACAAAAAGGAAAACATATTTCACGCTTGAATTTTATGTTTAGTCTATACAAGTATATGATTTATTAATCAATTTCGCCAAGGTGCCGAAAACGCGGCCGGAGTGTTCTAAGAATGGACAGGCGCCAACTTTCGCATAAATCACTCGGACATTCAGTGACTGCGATATGCGGGGCAAGCTCGGCCAACATCTCTTACACTCCGTTCACCCCCACTGCTGACAGTGCGGTGAAAGTTACACGTTTGCTGAACCAGTCCTGCGTCCATCTTTCGTCTCGTGATATCAAGCCCCCCACCGCAGGGAGCGGGGGTACGGTGATGACTGACAGGCGGCTGATTTGTCCGGCGAGAGGGTAACTCTCTCCGTGCTGTCAGTCTAGGGGTGAACGGAGGATAGCCTCTAGGTAGCAAAGCAGTAAGGCTGGGTTTGCCGCGCCACCTAAAGTCACGTGATGCGAGGCACAAGTCGCACACAAGAGCTACCTTAGCATTTGGCCGGTGTTGTTCAGTCGCGTATTGTTTGCTCAAAGAGAAGTAAACACCACCACGTGCGTGTCGCGGATAATCAAAAAAAAGAAAAGTAAACGTGCGCATCAAATGCAAGCGTGAATTGGCGAGCCCAGCTTTTGTGGTCGCTTCAGACGAAAGCCAGAAGTCCTACCCTACAAAAAGATGGTTATCAAGGAAAGTGTATTCATTACTGGTGGCAGGGTTTCCAGGGATTGCCTTACTCTTTGAAAATCTCTTCACTTGGGCACCATTCCTGAAGCATGACTGCAGCGCTTCTGCCGGCCCCACTCAACTTCGAATTTCTCGGGAAACAACTGACCAAAATACTCTTTATACCAAAGATAGGCGCCGCAGCAATTCATAGGAGCGAATACAATTCAAACAGACCAGACAAGGTGTTCGGCGAAGGACCGAAAAATAAACGAGAAAGACAAAAAAGCAAGGACAATAATCTACAAGAACGGTAACAAAGAAATTCTGATCCATAAAAACGGCGCATTCTCGACTGTAAATAAAACATGAGTCACGCTGAAGAGGATCATCGTAGATATGGGAGGCAGCTCCTTCTCGACTTATCCGGCAACTTTTTAAGGAGGGGTTCGAAAAGTAAAATAAAATGTTTCTCTGCCCAAGCATTCTTAACCGTTTCCTATGCCTTTGCCATCTCTTCCTTTTTTCGTTCGCTCTTCCAGATGATACGAGTTGTTTTGTTCCCTCTTCTTTTCATTTCCCACGCTTTTTTTTTTTTTTACTTCGGTTTTTATTCCGCCTGCACCGGAGTGCCAGATTCGATTTGTTTCGTGGACATTGGGATTCGAGCTTCACGGGATTCCGCTCGCCAGGGAAAGGGAGCTGCATCTCACCGCGTCTTTCAGAAGCTAACGGTCTTCGCAGGGCCCCTATTACACCCGGGCCTTGGAGCTCCTTTTTCTTGTAATGTTCGCTGCTGTCTTACAAGGCGGACAAACAACTTCTTTTGTTTTGTGCTTATTTACTTTCTCATTGTCTTCTCAAACAGTACCTAGGAAACAAAAAAGGAAGCGACACTTGTCAAAATAAGCGGCAACGTTCGCAGAATGCTGTTCGGACAGGGAAGTACCAGTCTTACACTAGCAAGAAAAACGTAAATTCTAAACTTCTCCAAGACGCTTACCGTCATGCGTCGGTACTACAGAGCCCCTAAATGCGGGTACCCTACGCAGTATTTTAGGGTAAAAGTGGGTGAACACACGAGTTCTTTGTACAGTTATTACGAACGACTCACATTTTGAACGACATTTGGGTGAAAGGAGGTGTCCATATTAACACGACATCGCCGTACTAGAACATAATCGTACGAGGTGGTGTATCAGCTATGCCACCGCGCCGTCAACGACAAAGACAGTTGGCAGAAAGAAGAGGCACAAAATATAACGACACGAGGTACAAGGTACGGTGATCGGTATGCGCTTCGACACCACCGAGCGGCGTCTTCAACGGTTTCGTTGTCCGTAAATTATGCCGGTTACCAGTCTGGCGGTCTCCACGTAACGTACCTATTTCTAAATTACCGAAGCACAAAAGGGAATGCTTAAAATGCAGGTCTACGCTCCGCCAAGGCTCGCCCTCCCCCGTATAAAAGATGCGAGGCAAATAGCCGAAATCAGGCATTGACAAAGCCGCTTGCAAGAAGCCATTTGGTTTAGGCTTTTGCTTTAAAACTGCTCCAGACGCCAGCACGTGCGCCGCGTAGACCTGCATTCCCTACCTTCCACTTGATGTTTGCGTAATTTATCAATAGGTCTATCACTGATCAAATGTGGCGAGACCAAAAATTTTCTACTATAGTAAAATGACGTAGATTTCCTTAGTTACGACTCAAGTAATTACTGTTTTTCTTTTAGAGCGGAGCTCTTAGGCGTTCGTTTCCAGGTTCAGCGGCGCCGGCGTCGGCATTGGCGTAAACGCGCGTTGCATTATGGGACATTTCCCAAAATGACGTCACACGTGACGTCACCTGACGTTGCACGTGAATTTTCACGTCACGTGCCAGGTGACGTCACGTGACGTGACTCGTCAATTTAGCGGGGAAATGTTGCCGCTCCACTTAGCGGAAATCTTTCCCCCTATAATTAGCAGGGTAATTGTTGCTAAATTTAGAGGGAAATTTAGCGAACATTTTCCCCTAGATGGTAGTGGAGCAGGAGAGGAGGATGGGAGGGTATGAAGGGGAGAAAGGCATACCCTCCCCCTCCGCACCCTCCCCTCCTCCACCTCAAGGAAAAAAATAGAAGTTTACAATGCCTTGTCATGCCGAATTGGAGCTCCGCAATTTTTCAAAACCGAGGAGAAATCGGGTCTTTCTGATGCCATTCGGAAATCGGGTTTTCTCGGGTCTTATTTATGAAGGACAAGTACCTGAAATGTGTTGTGTTCACGAACAAAAGTCAACAAAGCATATGATATAGCAATGGTGCTCTCTCTTACAGCATATTTCCGCCTTCTGACTCATTCTGAAGCGAATACATTCAGAAGTAAGGCAAATCGAAGGAGCTTGTTACCATCAAACGAGTGACAAAGGAAGCAGTTCTGAAATAGATCCACAATTAAGAGTTATTATTTTCCATAATTTCGGTTGATTTCAAGATCGGTGTTCGGAAAGAACTCGGGTTTAACCCGATTTTCATAATAACAGTTGGGTGTGCAAAATTCGTTTCACGACATTTTTACGCATACCTACATATATTTAGGGTTCTTCGTTTTCGGGTAAAACATATATTTAGGGTTCTTTGTTTTCGGGTAAAACCCGTTTTACCCGAAAACGAAGAACCCTAAATATATGTAGGTATGCGTAAAAATGTCGTGAAACGAATTTAAAAAAAAATCAAACGAAATACAACGGTTACTTTTCCTTGTGGGTATCCTAGGATGTCGGTTCCGGTGAATTGGGAGACTAAGTTTGTCACGGAAGAGTAAGATATATATGAGAGCAGCCATGACCCAACAGGCTAGTCAAGTCCGGACTGACCGCAACATGTCGTTCGGTACGGACATCAACAGCAATTAGGTCGGTCTGTGGCGAGAGGTCCCCGTGGCTTCTCCCCGCTCACTTCCACACGTCTGTGAGCTAGCATTAGCCGCCCAATGACTGCGCTCATTAGCGACACGTAAACATAGCGGCTAGCACTGCCGCCGCAGGTTTGCTCGTTCAATGGTCCGCAAAGAAACGTTGTCGCGCCGGAGCAGTTATTTGTCGGGATGTTTTCCAAAGAATACGCGAAGCACATCCCACAATTAGGTATAAATTGACTACGTTTACGTTCTACGTATTTTTTTATTTATCCGAAAGAATTTAGAGTGGCGTTTTTGCGGAGAGTTTTTCGTATGACCGATTCACAAGAGAGCATACCTGGAGTTTGAAATGAACAAAAACTTAGTTTTCACTAACATTTTTGCCTATCTTACTAACGATATTTTTTTACTAAATAAATTTGTACTGGTAACTTGCCCGAGGGAACTTGTGTTGCATATTTGTTTTTACCAAATGTGCCTATAATAGCCGCGATGATAAAACATCTTCGCTTTTTTTTCTTTCTGAGTTAACTATTGCCTTGTTTTTAACGCTAAATTTTGCAAACGGCGAACTCTGGAAAAGTAAAATTGTAGTAAGAAATATGAAACCCGGACAATCAAAAGTTATATTTAATTAACGACTAAAAAAAAATTTTTTTTTGTTTGTGTTTTTTTATTGTTTGAGAGTCTTTTTTTGTGTGTGTGTGTGTGTGACGAAGAAGAGATGATTGGGTTTCAAAAATGCTGCCTGTTCCGATGTGACTTGGTCCTCATCTACCATATTTACTCGAGTAGTAGCCGTACTGTTTATGAAGAAAACCTGAGGGTCCGCTTTTCCGCGGAGCACGCGAATGGCCAATCACCGCAATTGACAGCATGATTCCAGTGGTTTACAGGACAGAAATAACGTCTTCGCGTGAAGATACCATCTGTGAAGATTGCATTTGTATGGGGAATCGTGTTCTCAATCTAGTTATTCGCTATGTAATTTATGCGCAACACGATGATTGGGAATATATCTGTTTTCCGGAAACGCAGACGCAAGGGCCTTGTTCATAAGTAGAGCGGCTATTACTCGAGTAAATACGGTAATATGTAGTAACTGACAGCTCAAGGGACGTCGTGTGGTGCAAGTAGTCCTGAATGTTTTAATAACGCTTCACAGCCATTGAGGATGCTGCATTAGTCGAAAAGAACGGTAAAGGAAGAATGAGGAGGCAAGCAGCGTGAAAATAGTGAGACCCCACCCCCGACACAGTTCCTGTTCGTGCTAGAGATGTGTTCGCCGGGCTTCTAGCTCGCATCCGACCTCTTCAATTATTTCATCGTAGTACATGATGCGTAGATAGACCACCGCGTAACACTATGCTACGACGCTGAAAAAGGTGATCGCGAAAGTGGCCGAAGTGACATGATCATCTGTGTGCGATCGGCGGGCAAGTCACTTCGACGGGTGATTCAGAGACTGGTGGAAAGTTTCGTTGGGTTATGGCCACCGCCTTTGGCTCCATTTAAAGTGGATTGTTACGCGACTAGCGCTTTATTTATTTTACTTATGGCTTCCCTCCTTTCTTGTTTTCTTGTCATTTCAGTGCATTCATTTAAGACTGTTATTTTTGTCTCGTCATCTGATTATAGAATACCTAACAAATTATACATAATTTCTACGTGAAACAAAAGAAAAATACAATCTGCGTCTATAAACCTATCGAGCCAATGCTGGTCTTTTCTTTCAAACGCAGCATTTTCGCACACTTCCTTAATCAATATTACAAACATAGAGCGTAACAGTAATGACACGAGTGTATCGTTTGCCTGTCTGTGTGCGTGGATTGCGTGCTTTTTGTTCGCAAAACAAAAATGATAGACGGCTTCTGAAAAAACAAAGTGCAACACTGCCCGTCTGATTTTTTTTTTCGCTGCATTAACGCAGCGGAGTCGTCACTCCGTTGCGATGTTTTCTCGGGTGTGACCCAAATAGAGATGTCACGATGACATTCCGACTAAGCGATGCGACGAGTCGCTAGACTCCGTTTCGCGTTCAGTCCGACCGCAGTACGACACTGTTCGTCATCTTTGTGCATTCGTCATCGCTCGCTAAAGCAATCACGCCTAGAAAAAGAAGCACAGGATATCACGATGAATTTACAGGGTGGTGTTGGTTTTTCTGCCGGCGATATGGCAAATGACGAGTGCCATCGAGGCAGACTTTTGGCGCTGCTCGATGTGTCCATCGAGTGGTACCGTACGGAGTATGTATTGTTTTCCTACTCGATCATGATGTTCGCCAATGTCGCAATACTGATTCGAACCGACAACGAAAGCATAAATGACACGCAGGCTGGGTTGACAAACCTTTTTTACTGCGCAGTAATAGTTAGACGTATAAACCAGGACGCGATGATGAATAATACACTAATAATTGCCGACCGCGCTTTCTACATCAACTACGTCGATTAATGCACGCACCACACTAAAATGGTATAGGGTGTCTCAAGTCACCAGGCTCTTTCGAAAATAGACCGTTAAAAATCGACGTTTGCACGTAGCAATTTATACTTTTCGTCAAAGGTGTATTACACATATCAGTTTTTTCTTGTAGAATTACAAAGCGTAGCTCTTTTTTTCAAAAACATAGGGCCAAGAAACTTGCCAGTGTCAACGGCGGGCGGTGACGCAGACGAACAAGTCGAGTTGCGGGGCGCGTTAGGCGCTCGTCTCCGGGGCTCCCCAAATTATAGGGTTCCCGCATTGTTTCCTCCCACCCAAAGCGTGCTCTCGCCGACACTCAGAAAACGATCGACGCGCTTCATTTGGCGAAGCATCGGGGTCGGCGCCAGCAAGCCGCCCGCACTGCAACGCGCAGGCCAACGCTTCAGACGCCGAGAGAGACGCGAGGTTTTCCGCCTCATTATAAAGTCCACCTGCGCATGCCTGGGCGCGCAAACCGAACGAACCATTTGCCTCCAACTAGAGAGACTGGGCCCCACTTGGGCCAAGGCATTACCGTTGAAGAGAGAGCGAGGAGAGAAAGAGAAAAAGAAAGAGATACATAATGGGAAGAGGAAGGAGAGGGGAGACTCAATTAAAACACCGTGCCATAATTTCCTGAAACGTATGGAACGCGGCGAGGGACTGCGTAGAGATCTCGGCGCCAAGATTCCCGCGCTGCAGGCTGCTGAGGGTTAACGCTCCATTTTCAACCGTGATGAACCGAAGCAATGGCCTTTATTTGAGCACCGCGTTCTCACGTCCGGTTCCTGCCGTTCTATTGGCTGAGCCGACAAAGCACAGCCATGACCTGGCGCGTTTATGGAAACGCCCATTGGTCGGGGCAGTGAATGGACGCACTGACGTAGCTGCCTCCTCGGCGTTTCACTGGTACAGTAGGGTTTCGGCCTTCTCTTCGATCCGCCTTAGGGGATCGGGGCGACGGTTCTCCGCTTTACTCAGGTATTACCCGTAGAAGCCCGGCGGTTGTCCGAGTTCTTGGTAGGGGCTTCCGCGACTGGATTGCGGCGTTACGCTTGAAATTAGGGCCACTTCTTTTCGTAATGAGCGCCATTCAGCGAAGCTGAGCCCTTGCGTGCGGAAGACGGGAGACCGCACAACAGCGACCATTGTGGGCAACTAAGCTGGAGCTACGGCCCTGCGCGCGTGTGCTGCGGCGCATCCCAATGAGGATTTTCTCCGCGGGTGAGCTTGGTCGGGTTGGTTTCGAATGGGGACTACGGACACGCAATGAAATGCATAGCACGAAAGGCTACAAGGTCTGAATGCAACTTCGTAAGGGCAACGAATTTATGATAGCGCAGTAATGTATCCGCAACGAAGACTTTTCAAATTCTGCAGTGTTCATGTAGACGTGAAACCCGTGTGAGCGAGCATCAAAGTTAGGAGACTATGGCAATGATCATTTCGGATAGTGTGAAAGCGGTATATTGTGTGTTTCTTCTATGTTAGCTTGAGAAGTAATATACAAACTTTTGACTTACTACGTTACCTCGAATTTAGATGACCTCGAGCTACATTTCCGAGGATCTAAGCACCACTGTAGCCGAGTACGTAGAAATAATTAAACTTATTGTTTTTTTGTGTGTGTTTTGTTTTTTAGAATGTGATTGCGTTAACAAAGCATGTGATCGATCAATGCTGCTGCCTATGAACTTGAGTACGTTTTGCACAATTTCTAAAATAAGGTACGGTCATATCTATTTAATACGTGACTATGTAAGACGCTCGATTACAGCCGCCATTACTGACTTTTTCTTGCCTTATCCAGATTCTGAGCCACTAAAACGGGCGTTTACGAGCCTCCAGAAAGGCCAACAGTGGAGAGAAGGACACTGTAGAATTCAATATGGCAATGAACTGTCCTGCTGTGGTATTCGTCGAGTGAAGTAAAGCATAATAAAAAGATACAAAAACTAACTATAGGTTATGGTGGCGCCCATGCAAAGCTGCTTAAAAGCGTATAAATTCGAAGTAAACCAAAAGAGTATAAAAACGTGGAGTTTTGTCTGGTTGTTATAGACAACTCATATTATGGACGTTTTTGGGCGGAAGAAAAGTGTTCATATTAACGAGAAATCGCCGTATGCAGTTAATACATTATCAGGTAAGGAATGCTTAGTTACTAAAGAAACAAAAACAAGATCACCTTCTTCTCCGGACGAGGTATCTTTCGACGAACATGAAAATCAAATATTCGGTATTTCGCGTACTCTGTAAATTTTGGCGCTTATTGTAACATACTGAATATGTGAATGCGTGAATATCCGTACTGCCGCGCTGTCTTCGTATATTATTACCCTCTGCAAAGCGTTGTCCGTTCAAGAATCATTCCGTGCCGACGCATATCTCCTGGCTAAGTTGGGGCAGCAGATTGTATGCTCAAAAGGAAGCAGGTCAGCCGCAACCCGTGCACTGCGGCCACACATCTCAATCTTGCTCATGGCCCGAAATGACCAAGAGATAGCCGTCGCACCCTTAGTGAAACGACCACCGAAGCTTGCCCAGGGTTACCTAAAATCAAAGAAAGAATTGATCCAGGCGTGATCTCGCTTGCTGCTTTGTCGTAATTGGTATCCGTATCTGCATTGAATACTAGAAAAGCAACAAGAACAACAAAAATAGTTTATGATCGCGTTTTACGACAAAAGTAAAAAAAAAGAGCACCTTTTACGCTCCAGTTACAATTTGCTAGAATAGATAAGAAAACATTCTAGCACTTCTTTATTTCTATTAATTCGAATCATTTGCCGCATCCGCAATGGCAAGCGTTGAATACAAGAATGTGCAATATCAGTCTTATTACCTTTTTACGGGTTTATTGCTGGGGCTACAGAGGCACTATTTAATGTCAAAAAGTCAAGTAAGCGTCACATTATTAATGTAACTGTTGTGTCTGTTTAACATCACATTCTGTAGCCACAACGAGTTTATGGGAACAACTAGAGCTTTACATAATCTACGCTCCAGAGAAACGCCATTTGAGCCATCTCATGGCTTGCAATCATTGCTGCCAGTTATTCGAAATCCCAGGAAACGGTTTTCCGTGTTCCAGAACTGTTAAAACGGTCCGCGACAGAGCAGAAGAATAGAGTGTTTTAGGGAACCGTTCTTGCACAGTCTAAATGTTACGATGGGCCCTCAGGCACGAACTGCACATATGGCACCGCATAAGACTCGCGCATGCGCAGTTCGTACCGGAAGGCCCATCGTGCCGTATCGGATGTGCAAAAACGGTTCCCTAAAACTCTCTAATATCGTCTGCGCTTCCTGACACCTTATCAAAAGCTCACATTTTCGAATCGTAGCTATGATCGGTTAGCGTTCACCTCGCACTACCCGACAAGATGGCGGCGCGCAAGAGAGAATCGAGGATTGTGGTGCCGATACTCTAAACGTAACTTGCTTTGTGGTTCAATAGTACCATTCTATCCACTTAGTTGCTGCAATCTGCACTGAGGCTTCAACGGGGATTTCGACGTAAACTTTAACAGGGGCCATATTAAGTTCCCTATGGATGCACTCGCCGATTAGGGTTTGGCCAAAAAAGTCGCAGCTTTTGCTTTAGTCGCCAGAAGTGTCAACGCCGATCATACGTCGCAAGATTTCCTTTTCGTGAATACTCTCATTATTTGCATAGGTCTGCACACACAGCGGGAACACGAGTTGGGTACCTTTGCACTTTGATCAGGCAAGAACAATATAACAAATACTGAACGTGTCACCACCTAGTTGTTGCTCAAGATGAGCAGATCCTGTCAAACTGATAATTTCAATAACAACTTCTCAGTTACTACAGACAAACTTGCAAAAAGCGGCTGTTTCTTGTTCGTTTTTTCGAGTGTCGAAAGAACGAAAAAGAGATAGCCGCTCGTGTGTGTTTTTCTTGTGTCACCAGTCGTGGTAGTATAACAACCGAAGGCAATGCACGAAAAAGAAAATAATAATTTATTAAATGTCCCTTCTTTAGTCGATGAAAAAAGCGCAATGCCAATGCTGTCACCCCAGTCATTGTCTTGGCTGGAGCGCGAAAAAAAAGAATATACGCGTGTGTGTTTGTTGGGGGAAGGTGCAACTGGGCACCGAGTCAAAGTAAAAAAAAAGCAACGCTTTTAGTTTTCTCACTTTAGGAGGTGTCTGGCGTCCTGTTTTTTTATAAGGTCTTAGCTTCTTTTCTTTTTTTAATGCGAAAGCATTAACTGTCACATGGAGCGAGCTGACGTCACCAGTCTGAAGTTCGAAAATGGCAGCTAGTTTCCTTTAGTTTTATTGACTGGCGCGCGTCGACGGGGCCGCTGTGCTCGTCAGTTTCCACGACCGCTCACCCCATGGCGCTGCGTGTCCACCAGCTTGGAGCCTCCAAGGTCACCAGGGGAGTACACGCGCCGACCGGTGACGTAAAGTACGCAGCAGACGACAAAGGGAGCGTACGAGCGGCTTGCATGCTTTCGCGTTCGTAACTCATAAGGAATGCTTAGGTGTACCTCGATATATTTTTTAGTGTGTCCGCACAACACAAAGAATGTCCGGTATGTGCTTTATTTTCTCTTTCTTTTCCTGCTTTGTGCTTTAATCAATTGTTATTTGGTCTTTGCTTGTGAAGTGAGGGGCGCCGCGTTTGCTTTATGGGCGCGGGGTTACTTCGACGTTTACATATTATTTTGTGTTTGTTTGTAGGGTGGAATTGGAGCGCCTGAAAGTCTTTTAAGATTCCTCGTACATTTAATTGCTGCGTTCGATAGAACGCTTTGTTGATGCTTTATGGGCCCTCGGCGCGTCCATTGCAACATTACGTCAACATGCCGGGCCGACGCTAACTCTCTCGCTTAGTCTGTGCACACGCTCAGGGAAATAACTTCTAGAGTCACAGGCTCTACGCATGAATAATTTATGAAAGCAGCGCTGAGCATTAAGGCTGGCGTAGCTGAAATTTTAGGTCGGTGCTTGCAAGGGCTAGAGTTCACTTCGAGGGTAGATTATTGAAGCTAACACACTTTTAAGTTACTTCACACACAAAAAAAAGTGTGAAATCGTACTTATCTCCACCATCTCGGTCTGTTCAAAATCAAAACTAAGAGATAACAAAAAAAGAAAGAGTGAGAAAGCTTCATCATTTTCGATTTTCTTTTCGTAGAACTTATTGCAGGATTCGTTTATCCGACCTAAAACCACACCCCGCTATTCGCCCGTAAACGCAGTAAGAACGCACCCCTCTTTTCTTTCACGGCCTATTTTTACTGCCACGAGAAAAAAAAAAGCGCAGTGGTTTGCGAAGTGAATCAGAACCGCAAGAGGTATATACCGTTGATAAGGGTAACAGTAGCACCCCCAGCTCGCCGTTCGATTGTCAACCCGGTGGAATATTTCTGAGCCGACTGCAATTACTGTCTCTCTTGCTCTCTCGTTATTTTAGCAATCACTGGCTACTTTCTGATTTCGACCAATTCATTGCGTTAAGTTTTCCCTTTCCCCTCCTCCTCCTTTCCCATCAGACAGCTGTTGAACCGTCAGCAGTCTATTGTTTAGTCGATGGAAGTGTAATAGACTGCCATTTGGATGTCCCTACCTGGCTGTTTACTGGGCTGAGTAAGGCGTCCCCTTGTAAGCGTGGACTGAAGCGAAGGGCACGCATGAGCCACCAGGAGTCAGTCGAGGGGTGACAAAGGGTCACAGGGTGCTACGAAAGAGGAGCTGCGGTGACCGAATCCCGAGGTCACGTGGCAAGCTGTTCCTCGTTCTCATTGGCTCCACTGGATCTGCATGGAAAGCCCTGGTTCGCCTAGGAGATGTTTAAAGCAGACTGTTTGAGCGCTGTTTTGTGGCCGACTCCAGCAGACGGTGCGAAAGGTTTTTCACGGTTCTGAGTGGAGTGTGTTTAGACGTGCGCGCTCTTGCTCGGTGATTAGCGTGTAATGGGCGGTTTCGTTACTCTTTCTGGTTTATGTATTCCTCGATGTTATTTTGCGTCTGGCTGCAGCTGTTCGCTATCTATATTTATTGTTTTCCATTTCTGTCGCGTGATATGTTGTCTTGCTTGGCTGTTATTATCTCGGTGCACAAAACCGGCAGGGTCATCGGGCAACGTCCTTATGTGCTTAACCTTATAAAACTGGGAAACGTTAGACGACACACACGTGCACGTGTAATTTGATGGACGTGTTACGAGCTCGCGAGTTGCAAAATTAAATCCTTTACCAAGAAATTAAAAAAAGATTTCTACTTACGCTTTTATAGTGGATGCTACAGAAGTTTGAGGATCATTCAGCCCTCTAAGTAAACCGCAACTCACGCAGTTCTCGTCTCCATTAACGTTTCGGGCGGTCAGAATCGTTTACCTAACTAGCAGCTGACGTTGCAGCTATGAATGCTTGGCTACTTTTCTATTACGAGTCAACGAATTAACTTAAAATGAAAGCTCCGCAAGGCAATCATTTGCGTTCATTGATAAAAAAAATAAACTCAATAAAACAAACTAAATGAAGCATATGACCAGTCGTATTTGTTTACCTCTGGTTCGTCCAATTGTTTCGTGTATTACGGGCTGTATAAATATTGACACATTCGACCTTTTTTTTCTGAAGTTATTTTTGTATGAACAATACTAGCGGGTTTGCGGCCGACACTCGCGAGTGCATAAAAAAAAAAATTACGTTTGACGACTTTTAATAGAATATTTCGTGACGTGGGCGAAACATTTTTACCAGCTTGTTGTAAAGCGCCAATTGCAGCTGGACATTGGGGAGATACAGCGAAGTCTTTGATAACCTGCGGTCACACATTGTCCGAAGAGGCGCACCCCATTGAAAACCCTAAAGCCACGATCGCAATTCCAGAACATCATACAAAGGGAAGCTTGCAGACACATATATGTGGCGTGCTCTTTTCTTGTATGGCTGTCCTGTCAAATTAGTCGTTCACAAATTGTCTGCAGTCTAGACATGCTGGAAGCAAACCCATGTAGGAAGCAAACGTGTTACAAACAAGCGTCAGCCGAGTCCGCAGACATTTCAGCCCTCGTGTCTGCAGTGAAACTCCGCGGGTCTTTTGTACGATGTTTCAGCAGCGTGACTCGGGCCTAACGTTGCTGCCCGAGTGAGAAAGAAGTGTAGTTGAAGAGAAAGGCCCACAGGATTATTACGGCAGAAATCTTCACAACAGAAAACATAGAGTCCCCAACGGGTTCTAGACGGATGCGGAAAAAATGTCGCCATCAAAATCTGGGAGCCTTTTTCTACAGCTCTTTAAATAAAATATAAAAAAACTACCCTCTTGCGAGATATATATATATACTTATATATGTTTTTCCAGTGCATAAGTCTGATCGTAATATGTGCGCATTTATGTTATACTCGCCATCACTTTGAAGTGAGTGAAAACACTAAAAGATCGAAAATTTCATCTTTCTTCCAGTTTATAGATACAACCTCTACTGCCTCACAAAATTACTCAAAACACGCGCTGTCAAAAAAAAAAAAAGATAGACGAAGATTACGCGGTGACAGTACGTTACCTGGCGAGAAATGTGGTGTTCCTATGTTGCTTTCCGAGTGGGCTGTCATCGTGCCTTCTTTAAAAGTAAACATGCAAGTGTTTCTCTTTTTTTGGAAGGCATAGTCAGGCATAAATTTCGAGATCATACGAGCACCTAAGGAGAAAATAAACTGCACATTTGATACTCAGAACCTACACTCCGAGGCAGTTTCACGTACCCTCCCGAATTCGCGGATCTTTCCTCGACTGACATAACCAAGATTTCGTACAGTAGCGTCCTTCAACCTGGGACGTGAGTCTAGCTCTACTTTTATCTCTTGTCCCCTCTATCGCAATGCAGGGGATGGAGGGCAGAATCGTCAGGGCGTAGCGGAGTCGCACGTTGCGTGATCGTTGATGCACTGAGGGAGAAATGCGCACGTGCGAGAAGTCACGACATGGTTGTCCGGGTCCAACGTTTGAACGTGGGTCTCAGATGTTTATTTCGGTACTCACCTCACGCGCGCACGCGCGCTCGGACACGTCCGCCAACTCTAAAATTCAGCCGGGGCGATGTGGCGTTCTATACTCGAGCAACAGAGTGGATGGTAGCAAGCGAACGCAGTGCGAGCGTCTGGAAATCTTTCGGTAACAAAGAAGAAACGAGAGAGTGAAAAAGAGCTTCAATTTCACATACGCCAAAGCCATGAATATTGTAAGATTGACCGGCATTTGTCTTTTTTTTTGTATACTTCTTCAGGCGACATATTATTTTTTTTAAGAGATAAGACGGCTGGCAGTTTTAATATTTCAATTCCCAATTTAGACAGTTACATGAGCTGGTTCGAAAGTGAAAACTGTTAATATTAGATTCGCAGGGTTGGAACTCAAATGAGTGAAAAGAACATAAAAAGAAAACAAAAGAATGAGACACGTTTTCAAATCTCTGTAATTCGAAATTAGAGCGCAGCTCTTGAGGAGGAGGATAGCAGGGGAGGGTACCGTGGAGAGGGTATGCCGCTCCGTACCCTCCCCTCCTCCTCTTGAACCCGAAAAACTTAGCGGGGAAATTTCCTCGTTAATTTTTCCGGTAAAATGTTCCGGCTAAATTTAGCGCGTTAAGTTTCCCCGCTAAATTTAGCAATGAAATTGGGGTCACGTGACCTCAAAACCAATTCAGTTTCCCCGCTAAATTGAGCGAGAAAGATGACGTCACATTACTTCGTGTAAAGTAGCCTATGAACCAATTCAGTTTCTCCTGCAGATTTAGCGGGAAAATTAAGGCCACGTGACCTCAACACCAATTCAGTTTCCCGCTAAATTTACCGGGGCGGTTACGCCGTCTCCGCGAAACGTGGAAACGGGCGCCTAAGAGCTGCGATCTAAAAAGAGAACGAGGGGAATGCAGGTGGAAAGCACAGTTCATTACGAATCCGATTCTCCGGGTGCGCTGTTCGCATTGAGTCGTGTGCGCATGAGCATAATAATCTATACAGATAACGTGTAGTCACATACTAGTTAAGAATGGGCCTGACGCAGGCCGGCATCCTCAATTGCAGCCTGCCAATATTCCTGTGAGATGCTCAAATAATCCGCTACCGAGGTGCACGCCCGCGCTGACGTTCCATAACTCTTCATGACTACCCCATTTCTTGGTTGATCGGCAGAGCAATTCGATGTCGTGGCTGGTACGTGGTGGGGTTCATTTGGCGGATTCTCAACTTGCATCTGACTGTAGACGTAAGCAATCTAAGAAAGAAAGATAGGGCGCCGACTGAGATAGAGCACTGGCTTCATCCCGGAAGCACGGTAGAATATACAAATGGCAATTACGGCACATGAAGGAAGATGAAACTGTACAAAGTAGGTGAAATACGAAGTCTACAAATGTGAGCTATACCTACAAAAAGGTATTTCGGCTGAACCTACATAATGGCAGAAGGAATAACTGCAAGCTGAGATACTTCTTAAAACAAAATTGAATATAGTAACAGCAATTGGTAAGATACCTTGAACTCGGCTGCTTCGAAGACAGTGGCGTCATCAAATATGTACCACCCTATGCGAGAAAATCTAAGTGGAATTTTGTAGGTATGACACGTTTCCAATACAGATTTGTCTCTCGCCTGCACGCATATATATTTATAGTTTTTTTCTGATCTACTATGCCGCTTTTTTTCCCGCTGGAATGGACTAGCGATGCTGTGCATGTCTTAGATAAAAGCTCTATTTTAAGGCACCAAAATACGATTGTGCAACTAAGAGCAAAAAGAGTAACACGAGGACTTCCAAGGAAATCGGATCAGAATTTTCCTCGAGCGAAGCTGTAAGAATAACAAAATAGCACATGGTTAGGGGTTACAAAAAGTCTAAAATGAGTGGGAAAGATTTTAAAAACCGCGTAAAATCTCAAAGGAAAAGATTTCTTCGATCACTGGGAAGTTTATTATATTATTCCTAATATTTTTTCGAGGTCCCACTGTATTTGTTTAATGAAAGAAGCCTAGAAGACTAGGGCCGAAAAATACCGAAACCACATAATTCAGCGTATCATTTTTCAGGACACTGTTATCGAATCCTTCTATCCAAGGAATGCAGACAGAAAAAAGCCTTGATATTGTGTCGATCTATTCTATTTAGTGTAGTTTTCTTTATAAAATATTTTGTAACGTTTAGAGTCGAATATTTTCATTTGAGCTTCAACGACTCGCGTCGAATCTAAAGTTTCTTTCTCTGTGCGTAAGTGCGAGTACGTGTCCCTAAGTGCACTCTCAATGGGACAATGCAAGGGGAAAAAAAGTTTGTTTTAAAAGGCAAAAGATAGGACACGTAGTTTTTGTTTTAAGTAATTCCATGAAAAATATTTTTTTTTGAGCAATACTGACGCCGTTAGACGCAATTTAGGTGCAGATAAGTGGAGGTCACAGCGCGCTAAGCCCCACCCCCGTGATCACAAGGTGCTTACACCTGTCTTTGGTTGGAGAGGTGATTGACAAGGTTGGTTGTAAATTTGTATCTGCCTGCCGTATAGTATTCCAATCGACTTTTTAATGTTTGAAGAAAAAATAATCAAGGTAAAGAAATTATTGATTTCAAATGTATTCTGATATTTCTTCTCCACTTGGTCTGAAACCTAAACAAAGATGGCTGCCGGCGTTTGTGGAGTGGCGAACAAGCGAAGCTCCTTTAGCTCGTCAGTTGTTATGAGTGCGAGTGGCTTTGAGTTCACACAGGTGTTTAGAAAGATCACCTCAACCGTAGTTTACAACAAACACACAGCAAGTACGCTCCTTCGGAAGCGCAGTGCGGGTGCCTACTCGTAGTGGGAATGGATTAAGCCTAGCACGTCCCAGATTACCTGTTTTGTTCGATCTGATCATCTTTGAAACATCATCAAAGCAGTACGTAAATATAGCTGGTTATAGTTCTGAAATCGAACATATTACCGCCGGACTCCCCGCAAGGCAGCATACTTGGACCTTTCCTTTTCAACATTTACATAACTGACATTATCAATGTCAACTCCATGACAAAATGCATCATCTGTAGATGATGCCCTAGTGTGTTTTCAGGTACAAACGGAAATGAGTTGATAGACAAGGCTAACATGGCTTTAACTCAGCTTGAGGCTGGGGCACAGTGTAACTGCTTGAAGATCAATACTAATAAAACAAAAGCAGTACTTTTTTCGGCCAAAAAATAAAGTAATAGAATTAAACAAACACATTTTTTTATCATTTTAGTAAGATGGATGGATTATTCAATTTCAGGTTTCTCATGAAAATATCATTGTCAAAAATTTACGTACAATTATTGGACTCTTCTTGTCGTCATCAGTTGTGCTCTGTGTGGTGTAATTCACAAAATATTCTTTTATTCTGATCTAGGATAACATGCTGTTTGATTCTACTGTATTTACAAACCTAGAGAAACTATACTTGTTGCAGAAAAAAATCTTGAGAATTATTTCAAAATGTTTCCTATTGACTCATCACTTGATATAAAGCAACTATATAAATTTAAGGCTCAGCTTCCTATCTGTCAAGTTGGAACAGAAGTAGACACTCAAGCTTCTTTTCTGAGTTAGCCTCCCCTACAGTGCCGTATATACCTACGTACTACTACGGCTACGTCGAATGCTGGAAAGTGTCTACGATGTAGTTATAACTATGGGTATCAAATGCTAAAATACACGCTCCCTAAAACACTGAACTGAAAGCTAGAGTGAAAAAAAATTAACATTTTCAAAATGTGCTTGTCTGAACTTCGCGGTGTGTTTTTAGATTTGAAACCATAAGAGTCTGGTTTCTACTTTGTATGTGCTTTCAGACAGTGCTCGTGTTTTGATTCCATATATTCTCCATGTTTGCTCTTGTACTCCATTTTTTTTTTGCACCATCAAGTTGTATTTTACCTTGAAAATAAGGGGGGGCCATAGGGCTCGCCGGGCTGTCTCGACACGCTTGCGTGATGCCATGGTCTCCTCCATTGATGCTGTCATTAATGGAAATAAATGCATTATTATTTTTTTGCGGGTGTTGATGCAGAATAAAAATATTGGTTCCCCTAAGAGTGGTCCCGCTGCTTAGTGAATTGTGCAACCTTCGTGACTGTAACAATAATTTTTATACCGAGAAGATACGTACACAGTTAAGGATTTTTGAACCATTTGACTGGAGGCAATCTAGCGTTCGGCTCGCCTCAAGTTCTTCTATGTATGTTCCCGTCATTGCTGCTGGAAAGGCGTGTTCTCAAGTTTCGCAGCGAACCTGGCCTATCTAAGTGAATATATTTACGTCGCGTTTTAATTGTGTGTCATGACGCTCATCCACTTTGCTCGCGAATGTCATGTGAAAAAAGAAAAAATTATTAACAAGAACAATAAAGCAAGAAAGGACTGCATATTTATTTCGTATATTTTGTGAGTCCTCTCGATCACTTATTCGCACATCGATAGACGCTGACAGTCACTTGTATTCGACGGGGCTCGTGCATGATGAAACGCTAGAACGCCGCATTTCTTGGTCGCGTCTTCTGAGCGTTGCAGAAGTTTATATGGCGGCGGATGAGTGGCAGACGGACAGAGTCAAAAACGGACGCCGACGCGCAGCTTTCGTGTCCGCGTCTCATGGCATTACAGACGACGATAAACGGCGGTGGAATAGCAGACGATGCCGGAGGCTGCCGCTCTCTGCTCGCACGACTAACAGGTGGTGTTCGCCTTCCAGACTAGGAACACCGGATGACACGAAAGGGAGACACTACGCTTGTTATCCTGTTCGATCGAGCTGCCAAGCCAGTCCAGTAGTAATGGGCCGGACCACTGATTTGTGGGCGGGGCTTAGAGTGGGCTCTGCCTCCACCTAAATTGTGTTTAACGGCGTAAATAGTGCGCGTATTTTTTTTTCGTGGAAATCTTTATTTAAGACATTCCTGTCCCAGCTATGCCCTTTAATAAAGTAAACTATTTTCCTTGCAGTGTCCCTTTAAGCGTGTGGGCGTTTGCTCGTTCCAGTTTGTGCGTCAATAAATTTAACGCTCCAGAAAACCCCTGATCTTAATTTGCTTGTGCAGCATCGCAGCTTAGAAATACTGCGGGAAAAGCATAACGAGCAATCGTTATAGCCTTTGTTTGGATTGGGAAATTCCCAGGAAGCACCCGAGCTCTCAAATCCTGGCTAAGAAAGTGGAGTTTCCTCTGGCTGCGCAGTTCCTATTTACTTTCATTGGCAACAGGGCGGATATATATCGCTCCACATAATTATTGAAACCAATGCACTCTTTTAATAAGGACGCGATTACATCACCGTCAACGGAGATCTCGTTAGCGGCAAGATGTGCTTCTATTTTTGGGGATTCAAGTTTCATTCTTCCGTCTTACGTGATTGGTCGTCCAATAATCATTTTTTTATATTATTGTTAAAAAAAAAAAGATTAGTTTCTTAGGGGTGAATTTTAGGAAATATGTAGTCATAGGCTCTATGACAGACAACAGCCTGCCATTCTTATTAGAGCACCAGCGAGTCATTATGAACGTTCTTGTTTAAAGCAAGTTTCGATCTCAAAGTGTAGGTTCGATCAATTAACCCTTTAACACATTGAGAGATTTTGAGGATTGTTGATAACGAAGTCAGAGGAAAGGCGCCGACGGAGTGTTGTCACTCACACTGTACACAATTGAACATAACGCACCTTTATAATTGTTTCTACCTGTTTATTTTAATCCGAACAAAGTTACAAAATCATCCTACGGACGCCAGTTTCTTGACAAGATAGTCGCTAAAATGACAGAGCGTTAACTTGTATTGCTGATTTTTCGGAGAGCCAATTGCCCTTTGGACGAGTACTGAGTTAGCAAATGTCATCGTTGTGCTGCTGCGCAACAGCTGGGAATTGAAGTAAACGGCAGATGGCAACGTATGGCACTGGAAGATGGATGTAATGCGCGAAAGTGCGTCTGCGGCTGGGTTGGGGATCGCTGGACATGACGGGCCTCTGTAGTGAATTCAGCGATATGAGACAGGTGGATTGCGTTTCGTGAAAAAAACTTGTCATTGGACGATTTCAGGGGGTTTGTGAGAGGCTTGTGGTGCCTGAATATGAAAAATTCAGACCAAGAAGTTTTGGAACGTTTTGATGGCCAGGTTGTTTGCGACACACTCTCGACCAAAGGTGCTGTAACGGTATCCGGCAGTTTCCATTTTTTTTTTCTTTAAAAAAATTAGACAGGGTTTCGGACTGCTCCGATGGACTGCTGCGGAACTGTGCGCAACGGCCTTATTCGAGACGTCGCCCACGACGTTGGAGTGGGTGGGGGGGGGGGGCATTTTTTCCAGGATTGAATAGCAGAGTTGTGTTGGCTAGCGTTTGTTTGGCTTTTCAAAAGCTTGGTCAGGTTCGGAGGAGCACTCTAGAGCTCTTGAAAGTTTGTGGACACCTTCTAGGAGATCCGTCGGCGGCTTAAGTATGTCTGCCCAGTTGGGAGTGAAGCGCCCATAGAAATGAATTAAACAAATAAATGCTCGTTTTTTGCGGATAGACGAAGGGCGAGGAAGCGTTGGACGACTTTGACTTTGTCGTCAAGTGGTCGAAGCTCCTGCTGCTGGTCAAGGCGGTGACCGGAGAAATCTATCCCAGTCGGGCCGAACTCGCACTTGTCCTTATTGATTGTAATATCATGAATGTCAAAGCAACCAAGAACAAAAGGCCGGAACGATTTGCCGTGATCCCATACACGCACAATTCATCGCACCGTTGAGGGCGCTTGCATTCCGCTTCAACACAAATGTAGTTCTTTCTTGTAGAATGCAGCTTAAGCAGCTCTGTCAACGAGTCAACAATCAAGAAAAACCCGCTGGAGTGCAATGTTGAACACGTTGACAAGTTCGTCTCTTGCGAGGAAGAAAAAGTTTATTCCAATCCTTTGTCTTGCGGAAGACTGTATATAGGGCAGACAAGAAGATGCATTAACCACAGACTCAGGGAGCATAATTTAGAGGTTTCCCCGTTCGTCAGCTGATTCCTTTCACCCCCATAGTGGTTCATGCCCGCACATGCAATGACTGCGTTCCCTGTTTCAGGAACACGAAAAGTTCTTAGAGGGCATCATAACAGATTTGGTTGGGAAATCATCGAGTCATTCACCGTGAACACTGTTGAGAACAATGTGTCCACCCCTCTCCCTTTTTCTCTCCAAAGCAGATATAACCTACTTGACTCCGGAATTAGCGTAGATTGTAACCGCTCCCACCATATCAAAACTTTTCTGCTCACTGTTACTTCACATTTATATTATTCTCTACTTCCCAAGTCTTTACAATTTCTTTTAAAACTTTTTCTGTCTGGCCGCGCCCAGTCTGTTTGCTTCCAGGTGTCCCGTGCGTCTCCGTTGCCAGTCACCTGGGCCTTCCCTCTCGTGCGTCTCCGGTTGCATCGCCGCCGCTGCCGTTGTTTGGCTCAATAGGCATAATTGGATAGTAATTCATTTACTGTAATTGAATTCCTGTAATTTAATTACTTTCCTTAGTAATTTGGTAATTGAAATTAATTACTTTCGGCTAAAATAATTGTAATTGTAATTTAGTTACTTTCTAGCGTCAGTAATTGCAAAATTTCAGGCATAATTACAGTTACTTTTGTAAAACTTTGTAGCTCACGACGGAACCTCTCTGAATGCCTCGGCGCTAGCACAAGCGGCCTAGCTCTCCGGTAAAACACTCGCACACAGGCTACAACTATAAATAGCGTCACATTGTTTATTGTTTTGTTGCTTACTCTGGGGGCTGAGAGACAATCCTCTTTGGAGTCTACCTCAACGGCGCAGTGTAGAGCCGTCTGCGGTGCGAGCAGAAAACAATAGCGTAAACTTGCCAAAATATTGAAAGAAAAATAACTTAGCTTCAGCTTTCAGCTGAGGTTGGGAATGTTAATTGTCTATGAAGTTATTTGTCTTTCTTTTTTGCCTTTCACATCCCTCTTCCAGTAGTGTCGCATGTTTGTATCTTTGTATTATTTTCCAGTTTATTTTCTGTTGGCCTTCCGATATTATTTGCATAAGCATTTTGGAGAGTGACCTCGCACCTGTGAATATTGACACCAATAATTCGGGAGCCCCGATTCGGTTCCTATATATTTCTGACCATTATAACTTCAACGCAATGTAAATAATCTACAATTCCATGATGTTTGTATGTGAATGCGGTCGTATTAGGCTGTGTGGATTATAGTTTTATATTAACACTTGTAAAATACTCATACATGACTAATTGTCGTAGTTTAATTTGCCTGGCTAACAAAAGTCTGTCAATCCCAATTTTTCTTCAGCGATTTGGCGTCTTCCAGGATATGAACTAATTTATTATTATTATTTATTAAAAATATAAGAACGTATTACTTAATTGACTCAAACTGTCAATTTCTATCATGAATTTAACAAAATTCATAAAACGGAAGTACAATACGTGAATTTTTTTTTTGCAGCGATGCTTAAGCCTCCTCAAACATTGGTTCAAGGAATGAAGAAATACTGTTGCATTCTATGCAACTTGTTTAAAGTTACATGGCCCAAGTCAGGTCGCTCTCAGAAATAAGTAATTGAAAAGTAATTCTATAACTTTTTAAAAGTAATCTGTGATTGTAATCAATTACTTTTCACGTAGTAGTAATTGTAATTGTAGTTAAACTAATTTTGAAGCCAAGTAATTGTAATTGTAATTAAATTACATTTTGGAAGTAATTTACCCTTGTATGACAATAGGTCATGTTCGCTATAAGGGGCGAACACGCACATACTTCCTTTACACCCTTTCTCTCTTTTTTTCTTGGCGGTTCTAAATTGCGGAGAGTGCTTTTGGGCTGATTCATGTTGTAGCCAGTTGAAAGAAATGTTCGTTTTCCCTTGTCCGGAGTTTGTTTTATTCTTTCTGTTGCCAGTCATTGTTACCAACACGCTCTTCAGTTAATGTGAAGTTTGAGATGTTCGAGATGTGTTTCTTGGTCAGGACTGAAAATGAGGAGGTCCTCAAGATATGCATAACAAAACTGCATGTCTCGAGTTACGCGATCGACGAAACGTTCAAATGTCTGGGCTGCATTTCGCGGGCCAAGAGACATTCTCACGCGTACTTAGCAAGACCGAATGTAGTGGCGATGGCTGTTTTATGGATGTCGGAAGGGTGTATGGGCATCAGATGATACAGCTTTACGAGATCGAGTTTGGAGGAGATGGTGGAGCCGTGAAGAGATCTGAAATCTTCGGTGTGTGGGAGTGGGTTCCCATCGGGTACTGTTGAGTAGTTCATTCGCGATAATTCCTCCAATGTCGCCAACCGCCAGGTGTCTTTTTCGGCACAATGTGTAAAGGCAATACCCTGGAACTCGAAGAGGGCCGTATGATTTCCATGTCAGCCATATCGACAAATTCCAGTTGTGCGACTTTCAGGCGATACACGTGCAGTCGACGCGGGCGACCGAAACTAGGTTGCTCGGTAGTTACAACGTGGTGGGAAAGTCATGTATAATTGGGTACTGAAAGTTATTAGATCGAGTTAAATGTGGAAGTTTCTGAAATAGCGTTTTGTAAGCAGACTCTCTAGGTTGTGCATCAGCTACTGAAAGTGCTATTTCTAAGACCGCAAGGTCTGTTGCGGAGTCTAGTAGACACTTGTTCAGCATGTTCACGAGGTGTTTGAAATCTCGGAGAAAATCAGCACCCAAGATTTGGTAGGCAACGTCCAGGACTAAGAATTGCCATTGGAAAACTCTCGCGGCAATGCCGATGTTAATGGCTAAAACTCGCGCACCGTAGTTAGCAGTTGGTGTTTTATCTTCAACTTGAAGACACGAGTGTACTGGTCGGGACTGATGGCGGAGGGCCGAGGTATAGCAAAAACGCTGACTTCAGCGCCGGTGTCTATCAAGAGACCGTTGTCCGGTGGCTCGGTCAATGAAAAATAAATAAGCGACGGGCATTTGTTCCAACAACACTCGCCGCTTCTAGAGGTGCGGAATTGATATATTCCCCAGCGGCATAAGGTCGTGTGCAGTTTCTGGTCCTGTTTTCGAATGCTTTGACTATACGAGCTACATTCTGCCAAGCGATGATGTTGAACGGCTTTGATAATTGCGGTTTTCGGGTACATTGCCTCGACATCAATCGGGAACGCAGCGAAATGGCAGCTACGCGGTTTTTAAGTTCAGCCAACTGTCAAGGAAAGATGTCTCGGAGCGAATGCAGCTCCGCGGGGAGTTCTTGCGATGCTGACGCACAGGAGATTCAGGAGATTCTCGTGTGTCGGATCTCTGCTACCAGTGGTGTTCAGACGTCCGTCACCGGGTCTGCCAGCTGTGCGAGGGCGGGCAATTGGAGTTCCGACTCCGTCGCTAACACCACGCGAGCGTTGGTAGGCAATCTCTGGAGAAATAACTCCTTCAACAGTGGTGCGTCGAAAGATGCAGCCCTATCACCCAGGAGTTGTTGCAGGCGTCGGAACTATTATGAGTGTCTTCAGTCGTCGAGCTGCTCGCCTGTTAGGAGCTGTGGGCCGCGGCGCAGCTCAGTTTCCAATGTGCGCTTTACAACCTCCGCTTTTTTTCAATGAAGAGTAGGTTTGTCACTGACCAAATCTCGTATTTCGGTCGTGATTTCGGGTGGAAGAGCATCGACCACCTAGGTGAACATGCCAATCTGTAAGTTGATTTGGAGGGTGGAAAAGTGGCTTTCGACTTGGGCAAACCATACCGGCGAATAGGTGGTCCAATATTTTTGAACACGTAGCTGTATCGATAAAATGGTGGACTACGGAAAATCTAAATTTGTAGCAATGAGTTAAGCTGAAAGAGAAGAAATCACGTCCAGGTGACCACTTATAAAATCATTTAAAATTAAATAAATAGGTGTGTCTTCTGGTTGACAGCCGACGTGGAAACCTTGCTCGAGCTCTGTTGACTTGCATGGGTCCCGGCCACCTCTTGCCCTTGTCTATGTACCACGAGTACGCATATGATATACCCGTCTTAATTTCTTTGAATTATACACTTAACCTAATGATAATATGCAGTATAATGAACATAACGTTGCAAAAAAGAGCGTCGTTCAAAAACGGTTCCTCTACGTTGCCCTTGGAGGCGTTGCTGCTGTTGGCACCAAGAATGCTATTCCCCGTACCTGCTAGCGTGCAGGCCAGTGTTGCCAGGTCTACTGATTTATCAGTAGATCTACTGATTTCGTTCCGGGTCTACTGATTCACAGAAATAAAAGAAAATCTACTGACTTTTTTTTAGTAAACATATTAAAATTTATTATTTGGCCCCTTCAGTTCCCAGGGTCGCCCATCAAAGGAAACTCATATTCTCCTAGAATTAAAAACGAAGCACTGGCTAGATGGCCCAGAAGCCCGTCGACGGTGACATCCGGGCCAGAGCCATATATGGGATGATTTCGCCGCCCTCTCCCGAGTGAGCCAATCAGCCCGCGGCGCAGAGCGAGAGGCGTGAGCGCATGTACGCCTGAACTCTCAGCTGCTCCGTACGCGCGCACTTGCCGGAACGTCTTGTTTTGGTTTCGTTTCAATAATAGCGACAGGTGGATGTCGCACTGTCGCACTCATCTGTTGATCCCAAAAGTGGCTCAGTCTCGATTTCAAAGAATAATTCTCGAAATCGCAACACTAGTGAATGCTAATAAAACAAAACAAAAAAGAACAAAAAAATTTATAGTGCCATTTCATTTTGTCTTCCATAAAACACGTAAACTTTACTTAAAAACTGGTTTTTTTCATTTTTATTTGTGTATATTACCATGGTATTTGTTACTCTATACTGTTTGTTTGAAGTGTGGTTTAATATAAATAGCAAAACATGGCAAAACACCGATTTCGTAGAATCTACTGATTTTTTTGCAGATCTACTGACTTTTTGGGGATCAATCTGCTGACTTTTTTTTCTCCGTCTGGCAACACTGGTGCAGGCTACTGAAAAGAACGGTTTTTGAACGCTGCTTTTTCGTGGAGCTTGTCAACTAGTAGATCTTAGAACGTTGGTGGTAGCATGCAGAGTAACCCTCATTGACCCACTCGTAAGCCACCCGCATCAGGTAGGAAACTTGGCGCTTGTCGACAAATGCGTGTGGTCGGCTCATGACATCTTCATTGGAACGCTTGGCACCGCACGCGTGAAGAAAACCCGGTTCGGCTCCGTGCGCCAGAACGGGAAACCTCTACGTAGGCCCATATCTGGGACCAAGCAATCGATGTTACTCGCGTTGAGGTCACTCACTTTGGAATCCGGGTCACTTTCGGTGGCAGCTATATTACATTGAAGTTATTCATTTTCTTCGGTGAAACGTGAAGAGCGTTCCGAATGTAGTACCTGTGGCAGAAGTGCAAATTTAAATGTAAATTTATCGTTTTTCTTTTAATCGTGGCGTTGTTTCTTGATGACTTTGTCAACAAGTCAGCGTTTCCGATGAGGCCCTTCCTACAACAACCGATTCTGAATTAACTTTTTTTTTTTTATCGGAATGTTACGTTGTGTTGCACGGTAAAACGCATGCCCCGGAAATTATAGACACGCGATGAGAAAGTACAAAATTAAAAAATAGGAGACAAAATTGGTCTTAGTTACAGATAAAAACGTTAGATACGAAGGAAGAAACTGATAATCCTCAAAATACAAAAAAACAACAAAAAACTTCATTTTTTTAGAATCGGTTGTGGAGGAACTGGGCAAAAAGGTCGACGAAAGCTGTAGCACATGAATAGGGTTCGGAGTTTTCGGTTTAGAGCGACAAAAACCGATAAAAGTACGCCGAATACATTTTCGGTAAATTCGGTTTTAACCCAAAAAGGTCAGTTTTTAGGTTCGGCATTTCCAATTGAAACCGATCAAAACCGATAAAAGTACATCGAATCCATTTTCTAAAATTCAGATTTAACCGGAAAAGTTCGGTTTGATTTTCCCGTCGTACCGCAGAGCCGTGGCGAAAAAGTGGAAGGACAGTATCTATCGAAACGTATCCGAATGTATGGGATACACGGGTGCCATCATGACGTTTTGGTTTAATGTGCGCATCATCGATAGGAATGTGACGTCCAAAATGCCCCATGACTTCGCCATGTACGAGCGTGTTTTCAAACTCGTCCTAAGGAAGACTGACTTGATGCAAGCTCTGCGTGTTGTGTTGTGCTTGAAAACGTCGCACCGTCTCTCTTTGGCGGTCACAATTGGTTGATTGGCCGATCTTGGCTAAGGCAACGCTTCATGTCCTCAGCCTGCCAGTGTCCAGTGTTAGCCTTGAGAGGGCAATCTCGAAGCTCAGGGTCATATTAACAGGAAAGAAAGAGTGCGGATCAACGAGCAGAAGCTGGAAAAGTACATGTGTGCGCACTATAATAAGATCGCGTAATCTTGATGTACAGAAGGTGAAGTTCCATGTTTTTTTCGGCATGGACTTCATATCTCACTTGTTTGTACTTCTGTGTTTTTTTTATTTTTTATTTTACAGTTGCACACATTTGCCAAATAAAGTGTACATTTCTTTTTCAACATAGCTGTGCCGTTATTCTTTGAGTGATCACAAATATCAGAGCTACAAGAATCATCTGATCCGGTTTCCTTTGCTGTTCATTTTATATTCACCGAAAAAAAGCCGATAAATTTTGTGGGCATAAATATACGCCGAAAAAGAAACGAAATATTTTTGAAAATGAACACCGAAAAAAGTACGCCGAATTTTTGAAAAAATAGAAACCGAAAACGCGGAATCCTACACATAAAAAATAATTAAAACACAGCAGCTGCTACCGATGTGTACAATAGAATCCCTGACGGCTTAAGAAACATAAGCCGTGCCGAGTCAGCAAGCACATTATGTTATCACTCCGCGGAAATTAAAAGAAAAAATATAAAACCGTAAGAGCAAATTACAAGGGGAGAAGCAGTTGCGTTTCGTACCTCGCCAGTCACTTTACTGCAATAGATCTACCGGTCTACGCTGATTGGTAATAAGACGCGACAAACTTTTGTGCAAGGTATATTTTTTAAGCTAACAGATTTGTTTAAAAAAATTTTTGAAAGCTGAATTTTTGCGGTTTGTGCAGGTGAGTAATACGGCCAGGGGGACATAGTATATGGGTCTAATCGTAACGATCACTGGGCAAACTAAGTGCAATTTTTACTTAACTTTCTAATTTAAAAAATTATAAATGTTTGTTCCCAATTACAAACTTGTTCAGCGCCATCGAAAACCACGCAATGCATAATTTTAGAAATAATATGAGAGAGAGCAAAGCATATAGTAGTGCGCTAACGGTACCACTAGGGAAACAGGTGTACAAAGCTGGTGTTATTGTAAGAGACGGAAAAATCGTAATGTAGTTTTGCCCTTGCTGCACGTGTGGTAACTTTAGCGCATTACCTGCGCTTCTCACGCTCTCGATCTCTATCTAAGATTACCGATCTAGTGCTTTTCCATGAGGCTCATAAAGTTTCTAATTGGAATCATAGGCCTATTTTACTAACTAAAAGCGTAATTACCAAATTTTAATTTTTCAGCCGACTGATCGTTACGATTAGCCACCTACACTATGTCCCTCTGGCCGTATAACTCACCTGCACAAACCAGATAAGCGGTTTGTGCAAATGAGCTTCACGGCATTTTTTATATAAAAAGAAGTATGTTAAGCTTAAAAAAAATAACCTGTATGTTTCGTAGTTTGGCATGCCCAGTGGCCGATTTTGTTCATATACGAGAGCCCGGGAGTCAAACTCGCCGCACAGACTCGGACATGATGAGTCATCTCCACTTGATTTTTATTGACGCTTGTGTCTCAATGACACAAATCAGTGTAATCGCTATTTCGCAGTGCATACTATGAATCTTGGGTTAGCGATAGCACAAACTGGTTCTTTTCTGAGGCAGTCTCACTCAGCTCTGTAACGATTCATCAGAAATTCATCATACACTATGATCCAATCAAACTATTATCAAAGTTAATTGTATTAATGCGATGACAAGCGGTCTGTTTCTTTATAGAGTAAGCGTTATTCGTATATATATATAGGATTTCATTGTAACTGTCAGCCGGAAGTTTAGCATCCATTCTCGCAGTAATATATATATATATATATATATATATATATATATATATATATATATACATATATATATGTATGTATTCATAGAGATACTCAGGCCAAATCAGCTCCTGCGAAAACTACTCATCGCAACGAAAAAAGGCTTGTGTCGTTTTGATCCTGGGCCAAGGACGTATTTAGAAAAATTATTAAAGTCCACGATAATTAAGTTGTTAATTATTTTTGCGTAATTAACTTTTTTAATATTGTGTTTAAGGGCATAGTTTCAATTAGAAAATTGCTCAGCATCATCAAAAAACACTAAATCAACAAATTGCAGAACGATAGAAGGCATGCGAAGCATTTTACAGCTTTCTGAAAAACCGTACAAATTCGACGGGTTTTTAAGTTTCGGTTTGTTATCAGAGCGCATCTCCGCCCCGACGGTACCGCGCCCCGTGGAGAGATAGTGCAGCCAGCCTCTGCTGCGTCACGCGATGACAGCGCAGCAGAAGTTGGTTGCACTATCTCTCCACGGGGCGCGGTACCGTCAGGGCGGAGATGCGCTCCGATAACAAACCGAAACTTAAAAACCCGTCGAATTTGTGCGGTTTTTCAGAAAGCCGTAAAATGCTTCGCGTGCCTTCTATCGTTCTGCAATTTGTTGATTTAGTGTTTTTTGATGATGCTGAGCAATTTTCTAATTTAAACCATGCCCTTAAATACAATATTAAAAAAGTTAATTACGCAAAAATAATTAACAACTAATTATCCCGAACTTTAATAATTTTCCTAAATGGGCCCCTGGCCCAGGACCAAAACGATGCAAGCCTTTTTTTGTTGCGATGAGTAGTTTTCGCAGGAGCGATTTTGCCTGAGTTCTCTGAAACACCCGGTATATATATATATATATATATATATATATATATATATATATATATATATTTATATATATATATATATAGGGTTGTTCGTTTTCGGGTTTTATATTTTTTTTAATTCGGGGGTAAAAATCAGGGCGGTAAACCGGAACCCACTGCCTGCAACGAAAATGGCACCCCCCCCCGGTTGCCGCCATCTTGCCCTGTTTGCCACATTAGTGATCACGTGACGTTAAGATGGCTGCGCCCAAATGTGGGCCAGATCAGATTGGCCAGAATCGCGGTCAGCAGATGGGCACTCTGGGGCTGCGTTCCAATCTTCCTCGAATGGAGCCGAGTTAGTCCGGCGGATCAAGTCACGTGACTGACAGATACAGCAATGCTGGACGCGGGTAGGTTTTCGAACGCAACGGGTACGAGAACTTCACCCAGGAGTGAGATAAAAGCTGCGTTCGATTTACTTGCACCTCCTGCACCGGCGCAGAAAAGTGTGAGGCGGTGTACTTCCGGTCGTATCTCAATACATATACCGGAAGTAGACTGCCTCACACCTTTCTGACCGGTGCGAGGTGGTGAAATAAATCGAGCACGCAGCTCTATGTCACCCTTGGGTGAAGTTTTCGTTACCCTTTGCGTTCGAAGCCCGCGTCCAGCATGCTGCTATCTGTCTTGTCACGTGACTTGATCCGCCGGACTGCTCGGCTCCCATTCAGTACGGTGGAACGCGGCCCCAAAGTGGCCATCTGCTGACGGCGATCTGGCAATCTGATCTGAGCCCACATTCGGGCACAGCCATCTTAACATTGCGTGATCACTAATGTGACAAACAGGCAAGATGGCAACCGGAGTATACCACGGCCGCTGGTCTACCGCTCTAAGTTTACTCAAGCTCGTTGATATATATATATATATATATATATATATATATATATATATATATATATATATATATATATATATATATATATATATATATATATATATCAACAGGAAACTGTCTGGATTATATGCAGCTGAAATGGCGGTGAAACACGCAGCTTAATAGTGTTGATGGGATCACCAGAAACAAACAAACAAAAAAAAAGGTTAAGGCTTATTGTTCTAAAAAGACGCGCCCGTGGGTGTCGATCGATGCGGGAACGAAGGTTTGCGAGGCAAGGGACGAAAGCATGCAGGCGAGGTGGATAAAAACATACTTTAAACCGTGATACACGGACATCAAGCGAACGATCATGTAAATTGCGAGCAGTGCAGTACATCCAGTTTTATATTGCATACGCATATTTTTAAGACCTTGGTAAAGATAGATTTAAAATTATACTTTTTTGTTGTTATTATATTGTCTTTTTTAAGCTTACGTCGGTTTGGCAGTGTTGGTGCACCGGAGGAGGTGTCCACCGAAATTCGGGAAATTATTGTTGAGTCAACATTTCTATAGAAATATTTTGTTTTAAAACGACACTATCATCAGTAAAAAAATCCCTGCCGTATGAAAGGAAAAAAATATAACGCTAGACCTTTTTTTCTCCGACGTAAAATACTAGCAGGAGTTACTTAAGGCAAATAGAAAGGTTTCAAACCTATAGATGACTCCGTTAAGCCTTAAAACAAACAAGTTTTTTATTGCGATTTCAAGCTGCATGAATGAGCTTTTTCCTCGGTCTCCCTCCAGTAGGGTTTGATAGAAAATAAACATGCATTATTATGATTATTATTAAAGGATTTTCAAAATAAATATTTATTTTCTTGAGGTTTTCGTGACCGTTACGAACAGATCAAATAGACCAATAATACAATTACATTTCGTATTCAGGGATTCACATAAACCTACCGCTAGTTCATGCGGTTTCGCACCAAAATATAATAGCGTCAATACTACTATTTTTAACAGAACATCGCGTTCCAGAAGCGAGTGCAAAAGTCAAGAAACACGCTCTTGCTTCCTGAACGACCTTTGCATCGCTTATCGCCCCGGTCAAAAAATGCTGAGTCACTGAGCTGTGGACGCATGCGCATATTCCGATATATCGCACAGCAGAGCAACAGCGCAAGCCAACAGGGCGTTCCACAGCCCAGCAGACAAAGATGGCAGCGCGCAGAAGGCGATTTTTGCAAAGGTCTGAGACTCTGTTTCGCTTGAAGTGCGACCGCAGCCAACACTTCGATCCGATGAAGCCTTTCGGGCAGCCCCAGAAGTGAATTGTCATGGCGGTCGTCGCCTTTGTACATTTGCTTTCCCCGGCTATACCCATCACGCATAACGAATGCGCCGTAATCCCGCGTGTTCTTCTACGCGTGATTGGTACAGCTTGGGAAAGCAGACGCACATAGACGATCAGCCCCATGACGATACACTTTAGCGGTCGACGTACTGGAAACTGAATATACTGTCAACGTAGCCGTGTTGGTCAACGTGAACAGCTGCGGTGAACAATTCACTGCTGATGGAACGATTATCAAGTAACAATTCTCGCGTATAAATCAAATAAACAACGACCGCAAAAAAAAAAGAAGAAAACCGTTAAAAATCAGTTTTTAAGCGCTCTTCACCGATGACCGTTCTTCTTTTCCTTTGTCATGGGAGGAGGAAGACGCGTTCGGGCGACGTCTGCGCTGTCTGAGAACCGTGTTTCCGCCGCGATGTAATGGCGAACCTTTCTCACAATGACCATGGCCGGCCCGGATTCAACCAATAGACCGATCTCAACAGCCTCTTTGACTACGGCACCGCTGCCGAAATGCATCGAGGGAACTTTAGTCTTTCTGCACGTGCGACAACCTAGTTGGAGCTCCGCGCGTGTAAAGCACGAGACGACATAGTCCTCTCGCGCAATGTCATCTGCCTTTTGTGAACTGAAGTTATGGTGGTGCCACGCATGCGCCCAACGCCTGGTGAGATCGGTCCATTGCTGGAAGGCATTAACCCCGGGAGAAGGTTCACAGTGCGTCGCGTTCGTTTCGGTTGAATTTCAAAGGCAGGTAATAACAGAAAAAAGGTCTGAAACAAAACCGCTGTTACTCTACAAAAAAAAAAAAAACTAGAGCAAAAAGCTGTTTCTCGTGTCTTCCGTGTTTGTTTTACTTTGTCGTGCATTCGTTCACCTCGAGGGTTTGGTTTCGTACTCGTGATTCTTTATTTACAAATGAAATCTTGCTTTTGGCACTTACATTGCCTCACAACGTGAGATGACGTTTATTATTACTATTATTTTGTTGTTGCCTGGCAGCTTATAGATAAAGATACTTTCTCGGGGAGAGGGGGGGGGGAGCATAACATGGAAATAACGTTCGCTGTCGCCCAACATTCGGTATGGCTGTAATGTTTGCCTCATTTATACAAAGTTAACATTCTTACGAGTATGTTTTTGGGACGAAAATAGAAGTTAAAAGATTGACGCGGACTTTGCAGACCGTGCCTGCGGTGTTTTTAAATCATGGCGCTTCTGACGACGCAGTGTTGAGTCGTGCTCGAAGAATTGAACGAGATGCCCAAGACAGGGAGTGTTCAAATGGGACTTGGTGTGAGGGTGCTGTTGCAGTCTGGTCACAGTTTTTGTTAGGGACGACTATTTGCGCAACTGGTTGCGTAGGATGGAACAGCCTAGTAGCCGCTGCCAGGTACCATTTCACCATTGCATTTCTACAACTTCATGTACGAATTTAACGTTCATATTCTAAACTTTTCTACTCACAGCCAGTCAGTTAACATTATAGAAAGAATCAATATCTATACTTCGTTTCAGCTTGGGTCCAGACGCAGCCGATGCTACAAGCACGAGCGTGTGGCCTGAACGATGCCTGTATCAGGTACGAGCGCGCGTGGCTTGGGCAGGGACGCTGGAAGCCGGAGCCTCGCGCTTGTAGCATCGGCTGCAGTCTGGACCCAAGCTGAAACGTAGAAGTACCAGGACAAGGAGAGCACAACCAGGTCTTTCGGCTAGGAACGGTAGGCAAGAATTCCAAAAGGCGAGCAACCGATTAAAGGTGGGAAAAGCAAAAGAAAGAAAAAGGTAACTTCTCCAATTTTTCAAATCAGATCATGACTCTGTCGACCTGACTTCGCATTTTTACCTTGTCGCCTTTTCCTTCCTTCTTCTCTTTTTAGTTTCTTTTCCTTTCCTCGATGTTGCCGCCTTTGATCGGTTGCTCGCTTTTCGAATTCTTCTGTGTCCGCAAGTGCTAGGTGAAGACGTTGGTTGTGTTGCCTTTGTTTTCATGCTATATGACATTTCTTCAATCTTGCCCTCACCAACACGCTCCTCGTTCATCAATAGTCAGGTGCAGTGTTGCTCCAACTAAACACACTGCATATCATTTTTTTAAAATCGGAAATTGTTTTTTCTCTTTAGGCTAACAGCATATTATGCCCAATATAAGACTAACGCGTAATGTTTTCTTTTTTTGTAGTTTGGCATGTTTTATTTTCGCACACAACAATAAGATTAAGACAATTCGTTTTTATTTAAAGTTTTTGAGGATATATTTGGGAGGAAACATTTTACTAATCTGAGTGGTGTGAATTTTGAAATACACACGGATGTTTTCGAAACATGAGTTAATAAGGATCGGGGCGAAGTCTTGACAATATGTAAATTGAGGAGGACATAAAGGCTTAATGCCGAACTTACTTTTAGGGACGAAGTAATAACTAATAAATCATGCAGATTATATAAATAAGCCTGAATGAGAGACAAATATAGACGTGTATGGAGATATTCACGTGTTAATTAGACTTACTCCCTAAGCAAGTGGGCGAGCGCGAGGAACCCTGTATGCTTGTAGTTTGTGTTAAAGTCAATTTTGCAATGGTATGGTAGACAACATCGCCAGCAATTGGGTTTAATGCACACTGTATACGTTGTTGCAGGTTCGATATGTAGTCCTCTCGTCACCATACTGAAAACTTAACGAGCATTTATATATTTAAAAAAAAATCAATATTCATAAAGAAAACGACCCAGCATGCTTCAAAGCTTTCATTTTAGTCAGTGGCGTACCAACTTGTTTTTTGAAGGGCGGGGGAAACCGAGCCCCCTCTGTAGGAGTGGTCGCTTTTATTTATTACTTTTTTTCGACCGACAGGACGGCATACCCTCGCTCTGTTTTGTTTAGCCGCCTGTCGGCGCTTCGGTCGGGAATGGGGAAGCGCCTTGGGAGACGAGTGTCGCGTTTCAGGGGGTCCCGTGCCGTTACGAGTCGGAATTCTGCTTGTTTATGAGCTTTTCCCGGTATCGGCGAAATGGCCGCGGGCATGTCACCCTCTTCGTTGCATTTCGTGCGGAACCCCGGTTTTCGAACCCACGTGAAAGCACTTAACTTGCCGACGAGAGGCTGCTGTCTCAGCGCCGCGTGCGTCTACCCCTTGACCCTGAAACGCGCGGCCAGACGTAAAGGTTTGCCGGGGAACCCACGGCCGAGACATTAACACGTCACCGGTCGCCAGGTCGTTTGCTGGGAGACAAAGTGCTTCAGAGCTCTCGGAGTCTTGTCTCGGAACTCTTCCGTGACGCCCGGGGACCAGGCGCTCCCCATATATTCTGCATATGCCTGGCGTGCCTTTCTTTTTACTTTGTTGCCAACGGCCTTTCGCGGTGGCATAGACGTGCCCCAGCCGACATGTCTCGGTGGTTCTCGCCGTTCGCGAATGTGTATCTTCTGTGGCAGATAGGAAAGCCATAAGTCGTATTTTATCCTCCGCTTCTGAGAACCAAGGCTTGGCTTTTGGTTCACTCCCGGAGCAATGACCTCTCACCCGATTGGTCGAAAGTGCGTTGTGTGTAGGCGTTGTAGTTTGATTCCTCTAGCCAATGGGACCAGGGTCGAACGCTGATTGGCCTAAACGGGTTCGAGCACGCTGTTTTAGACCCTGGCCGGGCAGGGGAATCTTTGAGTTTTGGAACGGGCTCGTGAGCGACCCCACTGACGTTCAGCTCCCGCGGTGCGCCGCGTTACCTGTCGTGCGCGACAGCTTCTTCGTCTTCGCGGCTACAAGGTAGTCGCCGTCCTTACCGTGCGCGGTAGGACCATCCGACGCCGAGGCGTCTGTGCAGTCTGTAAGCCGTGCGCGGCAGTTTATTACAGTTCGCACTTGTCTTTTATGTAACTGTTTCATTCCTTTTTTTATCGAAGTAAAGTTTTGTTGATCTCGTTAACCCTCCGAGTTGTCGGTCGCCTCTGCATCACCACCGACGCATCCAGCCCTCCAGCAACTAGCTTCATCCACGATCCCCCGGTCCTCGACGGCAACTTCAAGGCGGTCCATCGAGGTCGGGGAAAACAACCTTCCCTAACATCTACTGGCGCAGTCGACAGGATCGTGGACGTCGTCGGCACCTTCAAGCATCATCAGGTGCCACCAAGAAGACGACGCCGGCAGTTGCTGCGGGGGAACCCATGGTGACATCCCCATCGACGGGCGGCGACGACACTCCGAGAGCGGCAACTAAGTTCAGGTAGGTGGTCTCTCCTCTCTGTCAGTGTTTTGGGGGACACCGTCTGAGCAAGGCATAATGCCCGAAACGAGAAGTGGAACCTCCACTGTTCCGCCTAGTGCTGCGGACAGCAGTGACATGGAGGCGAATAGGGGAGCGGGTTCGTCGTCGAACTCCCGAGTAGAGGGGACGAACGGGAACCTAGAACTTGAGAGGGAAAGAATCCTTCTTCGGCAGATGGAAATTCAGTTGAAGTTGGCCGAGCTGAACGCTCGCAGTGGGGCGAGGGCTGGGCGTAGCGAGCGGGATCCTGAGATCGAAAGGGGGAGGCGCTTAAGCACTATTCCAAAATGCTCCACGGAGCAATTCCAAAATTTCCCCACGACGCCGAAGTGCCGGTATGGTTTGAGACCGTAGAGTGCCTTTTTCAGAGGTATGCCGTGCCCGTCGAGATTCAGGCGCATCTCGTTTACCCTTTGATCGCCACTCGCCTAGCGTACCTCTGCGCGAGCATGAAGGACGGCGAATTTACGTTCGGACACCTGAGGTCTGTGGTGCTCGCCGAACTGCGACTTTCCGCGGAGGAGTATCGCAAAAGGTTTACTGCGGCGTCAAAGAGACGCGACGAGACGTGGAAGCAGTTTGCCACCAGAACCGCTAGCTACCTCCAGTATTACCTGGAGGCTAAGGGGGTGACTGAATTCTCACAGCTGTCGTCACTGTTGGTTGCGGACCGTATGAAGGAGTCAATGGGGCAGGGCGCGCGGGAGTACGTCACCCTCCGAGAGGGTAAGGACTGGCTTGACCCCGCGGGCATGGCCGACCTTTTGGCGGTCTACGACACAGCGAAGGGCACCGCGCGAGGCCCAGCAGAGGGAGAAACGAGAGGGTCCTGGGGGGAAAACCGCCGCCACGACGGGGGACCCCCGCAGGGCCACCCCACGCGCCCCCGCGTAATTGCCACGTGTGTGGTAGCCCCTCACACCGAGCGGCGGAATGCACACGGACACGCGAAACGAAGGCGTCGACGTCGCACGCGAATGTGCGACACGTTCTTCTGGATGAACCTGGGCCGGACCCGCCGACTATGAGAGTAGCAAGCGTATGGAAGGAGCGGCCGACGCCTTCTGCATCGACGCACGTTCAAGTGACGTGCGGCGGACGGGCGATTCGGACTCTCTTGGACTCGGGCACCGAAATAACGGTCGTTCGGGAGTCCCTTTTGCCGACCGCGCTGGTCGAGCCCAGCGGTTCGGTAACGCTCGAGTCCGCTTTCGGGGAAAAGGTGAAGGCCAAATTGGTCGCTCTTCCCATGTCTCTGATAACACCGGACGCTCCGGCGCTCGAGGAGGTGTGCGGGACGGTGTCGGTAATGTGTGCCCTGACGAATGATCTCGCCCCGCACACCGACTGCTTGCTTGCCTTAGACGCATGGGAAGCGCTTTCCGCCGGTGCGCGGCATGACACGAATGGGATGAGAGCGGACGTCTTCGGGAGAACGCACCCCGACAAGGTGGTGTGTGCGGCCCAAATAGCGGCCGGGGCGGACATTGCGTTGGACAGCGCGGAGCCTTCGCTAAATTGTTATGACGCCGGTCAGCTGAGAACCTCTCGCGCCCTGCTGCAAACGACCGATGACGATCCGACTCTCGGTAAAGCGAAACAGCGGTCAGGGTCGTTCGGAACACAAAGGGACGACCCGACATTGGCGACGGCGATCCGCGACGCCGGTCTGGCTGGGCGCGGCACGTTCGTTGAGACCTGCGTTTCGGGGAACCCGACAGCACCGCTCGGCCGCCCGCAGGAGCGTAGGGGGACGTCTCGCGTTCAGCACACGAGCCTCCGTGGGGTGGTAACCTGGGAACCCGGAAGGCGGTGACGCGCATAAAACGACGGTGTCCCCCATGGCGACAGAAGGGTGGGTCCACCTCCGGTTACCGTGAGCATGTGGACCACCTGAGACTGTGTGCTTGAGCTGTTGTGACATTTCCGCAAGAACACAGGACTGTAGCGTTTTTGTGTAACTGTGTTCTGGCTGCGGGAGTGTGATCTACAAGAGACTGCGGGAACTTATCGTCACAACTGCGTTATTGTGTTTATCACCGCGCGCAATGACTGTTGTAGTACTGCCTAGTTTTGTTTGTTTTTTTTTGTGGGTGTTTTGTTGTGCACTTTGAGTATTTTTATTGTTTTACTGAGGTGTTTTGTGAACACCCGTCTAGCATCTATATTTGTGCGTATAGGTGGCACAGTTAACCTCGGTCTATGATAGCCACACGTATTTTCTTTTCATTACTCATGGTTATATTTTCTTGGTAGCTTTTATACCATATTATCTTGTGGATTTTGCCGGAAAGCCCCGTTAATTTGTTTTTTCAAGTATGTTCGCATAAGTTGTATTTGTGTTTTGGTTTTTGCCGACCACTCTTATTTGTTTTAACTGCTGACCAGTCCAAGAAGTCCTGGCGCAGTCTTAGGAGGGACGTGTAGAGGTGGTCGCTTTTATTTATTACGTTTTTTTCGACCGACAGGACGGCATACCCCTGCTCTGTTTTGTTTAGCCGCCTGACGGCGCTTCGGTCGGGAATGGGGAAGCGCCTTGGGAGACGAGTGTCGCGTTTCAGGGGGTCCCGTGCCGTTACGAGTCGGAATTCTGCTTGTTTATGAGCTTTTCCCGGTATCGGCGAAATGGCCGCGGGCATGTCGCCCTCTTCGTTGCATTTCGTGCGGAACCCCGGTTTTCGAACCCACGTGAAAACACTTAACTTGCCGACGAGAGGCTGCTGTCTCAGCGCCGCGTGCGTCTACCCCTTGACCCTGAAACGCGCGGCCAGACGTAAAGGTTTGCCGGGGAACCCACGGCCGAGACATTAACACGTCACCGGTCGCCAGGTCGTTTGCTGGGAGACAAAGTGCTTCAGAGCTCTCGGAGTCTTGTCTCGGAACTCTTCCGTGACGCCCGGGGACCAGGCGCTCCCCATATATTCTGCATATGCCTGGCGTGCCTTTCTTTTTACTTTGTTGCCAACGGCCTTTCGCGGTGGCATAGACGTGCCTCAGCCGACATGTCTCGGTGGTTCTCGCCGTTCGCGAATGTGTATCTTCTGTGGCAGATAGGAAAGCCATAAGTCGTATTTTATTCTCCGGTTCTGAGAACCAAGGCTTGGCTTATGGTTCACTCTCGGAGCAATGACCTCTCACCCGATTGGTCGAAAGTGCGTTGTGTGTAGGCGTTGTAGTTTGATTCCTCTAGCCAATGGGACCAGGGTCGAACCGCTGATTGGCCTGAACGGGTTCGAGCACGCTGTTTTAGACCCTGGCCGGGCAGGGGAATCTTTGAGTTTTGGAACGGGCTCGTGAGCGACCCCACTGACGTTCAGCTCCCGCGGTGCGCCGCGTTACCTGTCGTGCGCGACAGCTTCTTCGTCTTCGCGGCTACAAGGTAGTCGCCGTCCTTACCGTGCGCGGTAGGACCATCCGACGCCGAGGCGTCTGTGCAGTCTGTAAGCCGTGCGCGGCAGTTTATTACAGTTCGCACTTGTCTTTTATGTAACTGTTTCATTCCTTTTTTTTATCGAAGTAAAGTTTTGTTGATCTCGTTAACCCTCCGAGTTGTCGGTCGCCTCTGCATCACCACCGACGCATCCAGCCCTCCAGCAACTAGCTTCATCCACGATCCCCCGGTCCTCGACGGCAACTTCAAGGTGGTCCATCGAGGTCGGGGAAAACAACCTTCCCTAACATCTACTCCCTCCTCCCCCCCCCCCCGAGGGCCGGGGGGGGCGATGCCCTGGGTATCCCTTGGGCACTGTGCACCCCCGTTTGGTACGCCCATGCGTTTAGTATACTTACGAAGAAAAAAGATAAGTAATATTAGGTTGGATAACTTTCAATCTTTATATGTTTAACGATAGTTTGGTTTGAATTAATTATTGTTTCTTCTGCTTCGTAAAAAGAAATGTAAAGTAACAGGGGTTGCCGGAGTTGAATATTTTCTGGTGTTGCTTGTTATTGTAATTCTATTGAAGCAGTTTTTGTTTTAAAGCGCAGCTCTTAGGCGCCCGTTTCGGGCTTGGGCGGTGTCGGCGTCGGCGTAACCGCCCGAGGTCACGTGACCCACAAGGTCATGTGACCCCCCCCGAGGTCACGTGGTCCCCCAGGTCACGTGGTCCCCCTGGTCACGTGACCCCTCCAGGTCACGTGACGATGATGACGATGACGATGTGGATGCCGATGACGTCATCAGTGACGTCACTGATGACGTCATCGGCATGCGCATCGTCATCGTCATCGTCATCATCGATGATAACGTCATCAGTGACGTCACCGATGACGTCATCGGCATCCGCATCGTCATCGTCATCATCATTGATGACGTCATCAGTGACGTCAAGTGACCCCCCCTGAGGCCATGCGACCCCCTTCCCCCTTTCCCCGAGGTCACTTGCGCCCCCCGTACCCTCCCCTCCTCCTCCTCCTCAAGAGCTGCGCTCTAATTCGGCGTTACAGGGAGTTGTAAACGGCTTTCACTTTTTTACCCATCTTTTTTTAACAAAACGGATTTTATTCCACAAAGTGAGACGCTGCAGAATTTCAAGTCCTTCATGCCATATTTATTTTTTCACAAATCACGGGAAATATAGCAAAAGCATTTGTCTACGCCGTCCAATATAAGAAAGAAAGAAAAAATCAAGAAATCTCAAGAAAGCAAGGCCCTAATGAAGAAGAGCGTTAGGCAGTTGACCAGGGGGGCTATGTTGCGCTTTTGGACTCCCAGGAGACTAGGAAGAGGGAAGTGACGTCAACAACGCTCTTTGGATGTTGATTGGTGGAGTCGCTGATGACGGTGAGTTTCGCGGTGCGAGATACGTTCATTCACACCTACGTCACTTCCCTCTTCCTAGTCTCCTGGAGTCCAAAAGCGCAACATAGCCCCCCAGCAATCCTCTCATTGCCTCAAACGTTTTCGAGGTGAGTTCTTGCTTTCACCTTCTCTTCTTTTTCACTTTCGTTTACCCTTCCTTTCCTGACGCCGTGAATCGAGTTGCGCCGCATTAGCGTGGTGTCGTACCCACCTTCAAGCGCCGAACCACTCCGGGCGTCTAAGGAATGCAGCAGAGAACCCTCATCTCGCGCTCCGCCGTCTCGGCATTCCCAACAGTAACTTCGACGAAACTTGGTTTCTTATTTTCCTTCGCTTACTGCAATGCTTCTTGCATTTGTCCCTTCGCGGGTTCTCCCAACCGTCGAATACTACTCTGAATTGTCAGCATCATGCAGTCTCCTGGGGTTCGGCTTCCCCGCCGCACGCCCAGTTTATGCAGCACGCGACCCAGTTTTTCACCGCGCGGGGCGCCGCCGTGCGGAAAAGGTGGGAAACTGCCCGTCGTTTGACGGCTTTGGATCTCATGCCGGGGCTTGTCGGTTCACTGCAATTGACAAACTGTTTTTTTTTTTTTGAGGGGGAGAGGGGAAGAAAAGAGACTGCGGGGGGGGAGGGGGTATGGGGATTGTTTTATTCAGCGGAGCACATTCTTTCTAATCCCCTGCCTCCTCATCCTCTTTCTTAGCTCGGGTTGGCGATTTGCTATAAGCTCTCTAAACTTCGTCGTTTGGATCTCGACCCATGCACAGAATTTTCTTCGAGATATGTGTTGCTTACTCCTATTTAAAATCACAATCCCAGTGAATGGGAATGTTAATCACTGACGTGAGAACAATGTAATGCCCAAGAGAGAAAAATAAATCGCGCTTATTTTACAGAAAATTGGTTTTCAACCCTCTCAATGGTTGCGATTAATAATTTCTCAAAACTGTTGCGCCTGCAAAAAGAAAAAAAAAAGAAGAAAACCTGGGCTTGGTATACGGTTTCAGAGCAAAATTTTGAAAGTCAGTCAAAAAGTAAATGTACACCCGCCTGCTGTATGAAAGACCCATTAGAGAATGCAATATTACGGTGGATCTGCTGAATTCGCGTTGATAAGGACAACATTTCTTCATACTAAAAAGAAATTGACATTTGTTCTTTCCTTTCCCTCAAAATATATGTGTCTAACATGTATGGGCTTAACACCAACGAAAAAATGAATACGCGAATGGGTCTTCCGTATAGCACTGGACTGTGCGTGTTTCTCATCTGCCCTTTTTTAATTTCTATATATGTGGTTTTTAGCGTTTCGTTTTATTATTCGTAAGTACGCCTCACGCGTATGTTGTGAAAGACTACGCAAACATATTCTCAACAGGTATGCGACATCAAAACGAGAAAGCCTCGTCCGAAGCCCATAGAACAAGAAGCGTACGCAGGAATCCGCAGTGAGCGACAAAAAAGGGGAAGGATGAAGACCCGATGTGAACGCAGTCAATATTATATGCTAGAAAAGGAGATTCGTGTTCTCCATTGTTCTACATCACAAGAATACAAAGGAGCCTCTTCGCACATAAAAGAAAGAAGCGAAGAAGGTGAGGGGGTGTGATCAAAGAAATTGGAACACGGAATCAATTATCCCGCATAATGGGTGTACCGGTATGCAGATGCGATGTCGTTCGTGTACTTTTTTTGTTTGTTTATTCTTCATGATCCCTGTTTGTTTAAGATACTTTACAAATTTCGTGCATTTGGGAGGCTTTATTTCTTTCGTCACATATTGGTAATTCATTTTTCGGGAAGCTCGTTCTGCTGGGCTGCTTTGTAAACTTGTACGTGCAGGTTGGTTTGCCCAACGTCCCGAGATTTATCTTATTAATGAAAAAAAAAATGACGCAAGTTTAAGTGTCGAGTTTCATCTTTCGCTAAGAAAATTATCTCTAAAGTAGCTATGTTCTTTACGAAAAATTTGGCAGCCAACATTAAGCTTTCAGAAGATAACTTTTTATGTTCCTTCTGCTAGCTAACAATATCGTCGTGTTCAGTTGAACAGACACGAGATTTCCGTTCAAACCTTTCTTTCCAGATTTTTGTTTCTTTTCAAGTATTTGTTTTAAAGGGATACTTCAACGAAATTTGAAATATACCCGTCATGTTCAAATATAGGTTGAATATGATCCACAATATCCGTAAATGACAATCGCACATTTGTATTTTGAGCCTGGGGGCTGTATTTTTCGTTATAAACCGCCATCTCTGGCAAGCGTTCGGAGAGCAGCCAGCGGAGAGCACGTGACATCCGACGGCAATCGTGACGTAGTTCGTCTCGGGACGAGCAAAGCTGCGGCGAGGCTGACGTCGAGAGGATATCCTAGTCGTTCCGGCCACCGAAGCGGCTGCTTTTGTATGAACCTTGAGTGACGGTTTAATCTTCTATAAACAAATAAAATAGCGCAAAAAAGACAAGGACAAGAAGTATACAGGACAAGCGCTAACTTTCAACTAGTTTTTAGTCAGGAAAAGCAGGCATATATATACACAGGACAGGCAAAGCAACACCATATACAAGTTGACTAATTTTGTCCTGTGTACTTGTTGTCCTTGTCTTTTTTGCGCTATTTTATTTGGTTAACTAAGATGAACCAACTAGCCCAACAACGTACCCTATTAATCTTCTATAATCGTGTAGAGCAGGGGTGGCCAAACCGCGGCTCGCGAGCCGCATGCGGCTCTTTGCTGGTCCAAGTGCGGCTCGCGGATCCCTCGTGAGGGACCCCCCCCTCCCCCCGCCTCTTTCTGCGTTTCCCCAGAAAAAAAAGAAGAGGATTTCAGGCAGAGTAGTACGGCTCGCGGTTTGGCAGCCTTGTACCCCCATACGTACTGTCGTACAGCCTTGTGCACTCATACGTACAGTCAGACTCTGAGACGAAATTTAAATTTGCCCCCCCCGCTCTAGAAGTTTCGTGGTTTCGTTTGCGGCTCTTAGGCCAGGTCAGCCTGGCACCCTGTAGAGGGACAACAGCGACTTCTGGTACACACAAAAGAGATTCTCTGGGAGAGGGGAGTTCCTCCTTCCCTCTCCTCTAGTGGTGGCCGGACGAGAGACAGTTATCGTCACTACCTGTCAAGGTTCCTAGACGGGCACTACAAGCGAAGCGTTAGCGACATCCACCAGGTGCTCTTTGCTAATCGTTTAATTGGTTTTAAAATTCCTCTTCGTGCGTTTTTTAACAAGATATTGCTGTGTCCAATGTGATTCTGCTCCTTTGAAGACATATAGACCAAAAAATTAGCGCCGAAATTCTGTTGCGGTAGGAGGTTTCTGAGATCACCTAAATATGGCGATAACTCACTCTGCGGGCTCGAAGCATCCTAGAAATCCATAAATCGCAACGATGCGCGGCTGATTTCCCTATTAAAAAAGAAACCACAGGTCGAAATTTTTGTCGGCGATTGTAGGAGCTTGCCGGGAGCCAGGACGGCATGTGACCAATGAAAGCGTGAAATTTCGTTGAGATTGTCAACGCTTTTATTACTAATATATTTATATGCTTTTGTATATGATAGAAGCAAGTAAGAGCAATAAAAATGTTTAAAAACATTCGCTCAGATGGAACATAGTACTGCAATAATCGTCTAAAAAACAAAACAATGTTTTTTGTTTTTTTTTTGCTTTTGTTTTTGCGGGAGTGATGTGTTTGGTTGTCAGCTCTCGAGTGCGCGCTCGAGCGCTCGCTGGGTTGAATCGTGGTCCGGGCTCTATTGGAAACAATCGTGGTCCGCGCGCATTCGAGATATCACTCCGCAGTTCCACCGCTCGGAGACGCGAGGATCCTTCTCTTGCTATTGATTGACAGTAGTTCTGGTTTAGGAACATGCTCTTCCCATCGCCGGAGATGAAATCGGGTGTGTTGCGATCTTGGATTGCTTTTTTTATATATGGGAAATCAACCGCGTATCGTTATGATTCAGGGTTTTCCAGGATGCTCAGAGTCAACAGAGTGAGTTATCGCCATATTTAGGCTATCCCAGAAACTTCGTCTGGGGAACCTTTAAGAAGTGTGCACTAAGATATAAAATAAAGTTTAAAAAAAACGACAGACGCGTACAATTTCGCGTAACGCCGAATGAGAGCGCAACACTTGAAGAGGAAAAAGGGGGGGGTACGGAAGGGAGGAAATGCCCCTCTTCCTTCCTCGCTAAATTTAGCGTGAAACTTTTACCCTCGTGACGTCACAAGTCGCGTCACGTGCGACGTCACATGTGTTGTCACACGTGAGGTCACGGGGGTAAATATAGCGGGAATATTTTTCCGCCAAACTTAGCAGAAATATTTCCCCGCTAAATTTAGTGGGAATATTGGTAAGGTTAGGTGCGTGTGACGTCACGTGACGTCAGACCTGACGTTATACGCTATTGGTCTCCTATAATAAAGTCACACGTGATGTCACGTGTGACGTCACGAGGGTAACGTCATGACGTTAGCCTCGTGACGCTCACGAGGGTAACCCTCGTGACCTTCGTGACCCTCCTGAGGATAACCCTTGTGAGGGTAACCCTCGTAACCCTCGTGAAGGGTAACCCTAGTAATCCTCACGAGGGTAACCCTCGTTACGTCACACGTGACGTCACGTGTGACGTTATTATGGGAAACGTCCTATAATGCAGCGCACGGTTACGCCGACGCCGACACCAAGGACGGAGACGCCGGTCAAGCCGGAAACGGGCGCCTAAGAGCTGCGCCCTGAAAATGAAAGACGTTTACAAATCTCTGTAACGCCAAATTAGAACGCAGCACTTAAGGAGGAGGGGAGGGAAATTTTTTACTAAATTTAGTGGCGGAATTTTTAAGCTAATTTAGCGGGAAATTATACCCCTAGTTTCGCGGGACACTTTCTTCTTATGGAAGGGAGGGTCACGTGACTCGTGACCCTCCCTTCCGTATCCTCCCCCTCCTCCTCCTCAAGAGCTGCACTCTAATGCGGCGTTACAGAGAATTGTAAACACCTTTAATTTTTTATTTCTTCTTGAAATTTGTGCACAATACCTTAATAAGCAAACCCAAACGATCATTGATAACATGGCCGTTTCAACAGAGTCTAAATGAAAAGCTTCTAAAATATTTGAGTGCGGAGATTTTAGTCATTCTTGTCAGGGCTAAACTTCTGCTAATGAATAGTCCTTGAGTTTATTTTTGAGCACGTCAAAAACCTTAGATGCGTCAAACATTTCGAACAATGAAAAGTGAAAATAATTGTTTTGCTGTAAGTTTGTTCGCCCATTACTTAAGACATTGCTGTCCCTGCACTTATTTACATTATACAGATCACTACTTCAATTATAACTTTCAAACTGAAGTCTCCTCTCAAAATATGTCTTTATACAAAGGACTCAGCATGAATAATTTTTAAAAAGATGTCACTCGAGAGCAACACCGTTACGTATCTCTTTTCAGCACTGAACTCTAAAAAATGTCTTCGATTTCACTTCTCGGCAGAGCACAGATGCAGCCAATCACCAAGGACAGCCAATCGCGCATATAAAACGTTAAGAATACGATTATATATGAAAAGGCGATGTGCGCAGGGACAAAGAACAAGTGAAATATCATGCTCATTTTCTTGAGAAAATTGTATTTCCCCAACCAATCGTATTCCGAGCTTTGTCATTCTCTAGTAATATTCTCTTTATTATTATTATTTTTTAAATTGACTGTCTCGTTGGTATGCGGGGAAGTGAGCACATAGATTGTTTAGAGTCTAGTATAAAAAACAACAGCGTAAACAGGAACTCTTTTAAAATTAAATGGTCATGTGAAGAAAGAAAAGAAATAAAAAGTCAACACGCACATCGCCTTTAACACGCCGTCGTCAATCATTTGATGTGAGATAGCAATTAGACACATCTTGTGCGGCTATTGCAAGATTCGAAGATACGCTCGTTCTGTGCACTCGAGTTTCTTTCTTTTAATTTTTGAAAGTGACTAAAACTAACATTAAAAGCGAGCAATGTTCGAGGCATAAAGTACGTGGAAGGCCTACCATTTATCTCGCAACTTTCAATTCGAGACAGCTAAAGGCCCGCTCACACAGTTGCGTTGGGAGCGAGCCACTGCGCTTACGAACGAATGCAACCGGTTGGAACGACGGGTTACCATAGCAACGGAAGCGCCAAACCCGGGTCGTTTTCTAGATTCGTGTTCGTTCGCAACGCAAGGAGTTGAGCCGGGCTGAACTTTTTCACCGCGTTCGGGAACGACGGGAGCGACAGGCCAATCACAGGTCGAGGAGAGCTCGGTCGCGCGCGTTGCATGCCGGTCGTGCCAGGCTCCTTCAGTCCGGAAACATGGCGTCGGTGGTGATCGTCGACGTGGACGGCGTGGTGAAACTTCTCATCGTTCCCCGTAAAGCGCTATCGTGACTGTGAATTCTCGTCGTGTGTCGCTATGATAACCCAGCACGTACTAGAAGGGAAGATCCACCTACTCGTGCGGCGATCTCGTGACGGCACTCTCAAGACAGCAGAAACGCCCGTGCCGTCGTGTTTGTTTATTTCTGACTACAGTGGTGCTTTCTTAGCATTCGTGTCCTCGAACATCGCCCGGATTCTTTTTGGCGCATTCCATGCGTGTGCTCAAGTTCAAGGTATTACTGGTGCGTACCGTATAAAGGATGCGAATTTTCCACGCGTTTTCATCACCGAGAAAGGTGATTAGTGTTAGCAATCCTGAACTCTCGCAACGTCTATCTGATCACGAAATTATATTTCTACGTTGCTGTATCGCTGCTCAAGTCATCGTCTTTTATGATCGTAGAAAAGGCGTGTGGCGAGATTTGTACTGTTGGCAAAGTCGTGTATTAAAGTCGTGATTCTGCAGACGGCGTACTGCATCTTTTTCTTTTTAATGCACTACCCTGCAAGCGTATCCTGAAAAAAAAAAATAGGGTTTAAGGTCATGAAGACGGTCTGTCGATTTTCTGTTACGCAAGTGAGTGGCAGCGCGTCCCCTTGTTTTTAGAGGCACCGCTGAAACAGCTGACGGCGGCGGAGAAGCGGCGGCCGTGCTGCCGACCCACTGCGCTTGCGGCGGTGGTTGCAGGAGTGTACGCGCGGCGCAGAGCGGTCGCTCTGGTCACAACGGACGCAGTCGTGAATAACGGGTTCGTTTCAGATGTCTGAACCAGCCTTTACACAGCTATTGTAGGCGCACAGCAGATCTTCGTGACTGTACGCCGTAGCCGACACCTCCGGCTGTTCCGGTGAGGATTTCGCATCGGGCTGGAAACCGTCCGCCATGTTTGTAAGCGTAGCTGGATTGCTTACTATTGGCTAGGAGCAGAGCTGAAGCTCGTTTCTCATTGGCTGTTGATTCGTTTGGTTGCATGCGGTTCCATGTGTGTACACGTCGCGCACGGTTGTCGTTGAAGTCGGAGCGGTTGCATTCGTTCATAAGCATAGTGCTCGCTCCGAACGCAAGTGTGTGAACGGGCCTTAAAGCACCGACGACCGCCACGTACTTTCCCAAAACACATTTACACGTCACGGCGTTTTACGCACGCTCCTCGGCGAGATGATACGTTGAAATATTACTTCGTGTGCGTGCCTAATGCATCAGCAGGAGCGCTCTGCGGCCGACGGCAGCCCCATCACAAAGAAAAGCGAGACGAACCAACTTCAGAGCAGTTCCACCAATCACGCTCTGAGCGATTCGGACAGTGGATATGCGACGGCAACGCAGCTTGCATATACTATCTCATGACAGCGAGGGAGGGTGTCCCTTACACAGAGATGCCCTCCTTTATTTATTTTTTTATAGCCGCCGTAGTGGTGCCATCTGAAGATGTCCGTCCGTACTCTTCTTCGGCGCAGCAATGCGCTTCGTGTGGGAATGATATGGCATCCCAGAGGAGATCCGATGGCCCGCCGAATGCCTCACGTGTCCTCTTCCCATAACGGTCTTTTTTCGCGTTCTGTGGATGAAGGTGTACCGCTTTCATTGCGCTTATGTCTGCACGAAGCAAAGATGGAGAGGGGATGCTCGGGGAAAGAGCGCTGATCTGCGCGAACTCCCGTACCAATAATGTTAGGTGCGGGCCTAATGGGGCCGCCCTCATCGGTAATCGTCCCGTGAATACTTTACTGGGGTGATCGCGCACTTGCATTGCAGTCTGTATGTTCGGCCGGAGCAGTCAGTTCCGACTCCAGGGGGCGCTGCATTTCTGAATATGGGTACCGAAAGAGGAAAACTGTCGAAGGAGAACTTTTGGTCGCCATCTTGATGATTGGAGAGAAGGCAGCACCGACTGTGTTTATGATCATCGCGGTTTGTGTTGCTCGCTCCAGCTAGGCGGTCATCAGCGGCCAGTCGGAATTGCGGTACCTTCGTGGGTCAAACCGGACATTATTATCAGGAAGGATTATATGAGCATGGCTTGTTGATATCATTCGTCGCAATATTATTAAAGCAATAAATAGGAACTGAAAAAAATTCTATAAGCCATTAAAATAAGAGCGTATGTGTAGCCATGTGGTGTGGAAGCTCGATCGCTTCTTTCACACCTCGTGAGTTTGTTCACCCGCTAAATGCGCCAACGTGATCCCTTCCCCCCCCCTTTCCCCGACCTCAACTCATGACGTTCATGACGCGTTCCTTCCGCGTTATTTATGTTACGCATTGATTGGCTCGACCCTTCTTGCGCTTCGATGCGCCGAAGACGCATTTTTGAACACTTGCTCGCCGTATGGTAAGTTCACAATTGAACGAGTACTTATACGTATGAACGAAGGCCAATAAATATATGCTCCGATTGTGCTTTCTTTTTCTCCACATTTTCCTATTTTTATTAGTAATGCGACTAATTGGACTGTCATTGCTGAGGTGCAGGGAACGTTTTGAACCAAAATATATTATTTTGTAATCTATAAAATCACCTGGGGGAAAAAATGCTTTTGCGAGTAATAATATTCAAAACAGTGTTGCCCTTGATTTAAAAGGTCCTGTGTGGCGATCGTAGGTTTAAACACGAAACGTTTCGGGTCCTGACAGGTCCTTCTCAGTCGGATCAAAAAACCTCAATGAGGTTTTGGACCCGACCGGACTGTCAGGTCTCAAAACGTTTCGTGTTTAAACCTACGGTCGTCACACTAGACCTTAACCACCAAAAGCAATACTGTTTTGAATTATATTGTATTCTGATGTTTCTGTTCACAATCTACTTGAACTAAATTTACTATCAATTAAAAATAACTTCGTAATAATGGCGAAATTGTCAACACCTTAAAAACCGCAATAAAGGGAAGCTGAAACTTTTTTTTTTTTGTATTCGAGGAAACACATTTTAATCGTCTTCCTTTTACCTCCACAATCTGAAATATAGAACTGTTTTTCTCAGTTTTGTGCCTAGACACTGCAGGAAATCATTTTCAATGTACCGCTGAAGGCACTCCTTCACGGAGAGTGAGTGGCGTCACAAGAGGAGTGTTTGGAATCTCCGCTCTCGCGTATCTTCAGCGCCTATCAAAACAATGCACGCGTACTCTTTCTATTTTTAAAAAGGGCAGCAAGAGACGTTACGATTGGTGCCAGTGCGGGGGAATATAGTGGACAGCTTGCGATTGCACGCGTGGCCCTCGAGCGACACGCGCTTGGCGGCCGAATTGTTCCCTTATAACGTCACGACTGGTCGGAGGTTTTTCGTGTTTTCTCGCGCTTAATTACATCTTTCGTGGAAACAAACCTGATATTCAGAATCAGGGATAAAACTACGCTAAAATCAGCCTCTATCTCATTTTTTTTAAAGTGTTTCAGCTTTACTTTAAAGGTGCCTTGAGCATATGAGCATCTGAGATCGCCTAAATATGGCGATAACTCACTCTGCTGGCTCTAAGCATCTTAGAAATCCCTAAGCCATGACGATACTCGGCCGATTAATCTATTAAAAAAGCAATCAAAGATCTTAACAGACCGAGGTCATCTCCGGCGATGGGAGGAGCATCTTCCGGAACCAGGACCACTGTTAGCCAATAGCAAGAGAAGGATTTTCGCGCCTCCGACCGGGAGTGATATCTCGAACGCGTGCGGCCTGTTGCCCCTACAGCCCCGACTACGATTCAACCCACTGAGCGCGTGCTCGAGAGTTGACGACCAGACACATCACTCCCGCGAAAGACGAAAAAAAAAAAGTGCGTTGTTTTTTGAATTTTGAGACGGTTACTGCAGTTTTTTCTTCCATCTCCGTGAAAAATTATACTTTTTGACTACTCTTATTTGCCCTTTTCATCTACAAAAGCATACAAAAATGTTTGTAATAACAACGTTTGATTTCAACGAAATGTCGCGTTTTCATTTGTCACTTATCGTCCTGGTCCCATCGGCTGCTCCCATCACCGGCGATGACCTCAATGTGTGCGAATTTTGGTTGTTTTTTTATTAGTGAAATTCGCCGCGCAGCGTTATGATTTATATATCTCTAGGATGCTTAGGAGCCCGCAGGGTGAGTTCTCGCCAAATTTAGGCGATCTCAAAAACCTCCTCAGGGAACCTTTAAACCATTCTAGTTTCAGAGAGTGTCTGAATTGACAACCGCAGCTGGTATTTTAATGAACACAACTGCAACTATTTACAATCCCAAGTTCAGAGTTTATTTTATCAATCCCTCCAGTCTGCTCACTTCCCCACGTCTTCAATCTTCGCCCGCTGATACGCGAACGATGCGAAAGGATCTCTGTCCCCCTACCCGTGTCACCCCCAAGCTGAATACCCAGGACGGTGGTCATCCCGTCTGGGCCTGTCATCTCCGCTTTACTTCGTCATCACGAAACGACTTCAGCCGATCTCCTTCTGTAGATCTGAGTCTCGTGGTTTCTTTTGATACGCTTTCCCCAAAGAACCAACTTCCATCGATCAAGGCGAATTCCTTGACTCCGCATTATAATCGCGCACGTCTTGTTTTTCTGTTTTGTTTTAGCTTTTATTTTGCTCAGGTTCTCTTTCTCTCCCCTGGGGCCGATGATCCGTTCAGCTATTTGGACAATCCCCATTTCCTCGCTGCTCACAATGCGAATCGAAAAGAGACTGAAACACAGGAAAACGTGCTTCGGCAGCCACCTCTAACGACTAGAGAAAGAAAATATGGACCCCTAATCGGTAGCTCGGAAAGAAGAAGACAAAAAAAAAAACATAGCTCTTACACGGTGATTCAATTTCGTCAAAGGCGCAGTTGCAGCAACTAGAAATGCGATGATATAGGGGCACACGCTCGTGTTCGTGCTGATTTGGCTCCCCGTGATTTATGTCGCTGTTTTAAATGACACTGTTCTTTTTTCTTTGGTTATAGGGATATAACTATGCAAAGTCTTCAGGGTATTGCGAAGATTGGTGTTCGAAGAAAATTTTGAATTGGTTTCGTGCTCACGTCGATGTGCGTTGCCTCTATTTGGCGTTTCGAGAACCTTCCGATGTCACAATAAACTGGGCATTCTGCTCTCTCACGTTGAAACATCTTTGTGCATAATGGTGATTTGTTTGTGTCCTAACTATGTTGTGTTCCAGGATTTTCTTTTTGCTGAACGGGAAACGATCTGGTTATGAATATGACGCCGACATTTGTTTTCGCCCTTTTAATAACTTGCGAATAGATTATGCAATAGTGACTCTTCTGACGTGGTACTTTCAACAATTTCCAGTTCAGCTTTACGTTGTATTCGCAATACTTGCGACAGAAGAAACGGTCCACGTCAAACGTGACCGGTCGGTAGACGGCCCGCCTTGATTGGCGCGGAATAGACGGTGTTCTTGATTATATCAGGCCATCACACAAACAAAATTGTGCCAATCTGGAGCACACAATTCAGATAAGCATTCTTCACGTCCATTTCTGAACTTCAAAATTTTTAGTTTAGAAGTTACGGTTTTCTTTTTTGTTTTTGTCTACTGGCGTTGTTCAACGCATCCGGTTGGTTAGTTTATAATTAGGTGTGCTCTCGATCAGGGCCACTTTAAGTACAAATGCGGGTAGCCGTGGACATCCACAACATCTTTAATAATCCACTGCGTTCACGTCAACGAGAAAGTTTCGACATATCGCAGCTTGCAGACTGTGTAAACCGTATACGCTTTTTCCCTTGCTGTGTTCCCGCTTACGTTGCCGTGGCGAACAGACTTTTTCTTTTATCTGCTCGCTCGACTCGCATCTTGTCCTGTGGGCAGAGACGCGACCACACGCCCTGCCATGTCTGATTAGTTCACGGAAGAGCCGGGACAGTACATTTTTTCCCTTTTCCGAGGAACTGACGCAAACAATACCATACAACCACTTTCACTAAAGAGTGTGGTCTACTGTTTTCGGGCTCGTTTATGTGTGAATGTGCCCCTTTTACACGGTTTATTTGTATGTTAAGAAAGCGGTTGAAGCTACGCGCTCGTTGGTCCCGTCATACGTCGATCTTTCGCCACGTGAACACATGCTCTCCCGTACGCACCCGCAGTGGTCGCTGGTCAGGAGATAAAAGGGAGGCTGTAGATTGGTCCGGCGCGCAGGTATAGCTTCCACCGCGTTGTCAGCTTTAGTCATGGTTCCTGTAACACGTCTCCAACTGGTGTGTTTTACGCGTTCAAAAAGTGGCCCCTCGATTTCCGCCCGGTGACGTCATACAACTGTCATGGTGTCGCCGGCCGCGATCCTGGCGGTGTCTCAGCGGGGGTGCATGGGATGATGGCGGACGCCTGTTCTGCTGCAGGTCGCTCTCCAATGCGACAGTCCACGGAAGCTTCGGCAGCCAGGAGTTGGGACGCTGCGACGACAGCGACACTCGCTTGTGCTCGTGCGTTTTGCAGGAACTTGTACCACCTACCGCCAGGATCGCGACATGCGACCCTGGCGGCACGCTCCGGCTTTTGTGACGTCATTTGTTGTCACTTCAGGACCACTTTAGATCCGCTTGGGGTGAGGTTTCTGCGCATGTGTCATCTCGCCAGGAGTGCCACCTCAGCGGCGTGACTTCGGATTCGCGTCTTTGTCTTGGAATGTCTATAGATCGGCTCACCTGGGACTTGAAATCGCCGTTGATTGTTTAGTACAGGTGCGGAAAAACAGTGCACTCTCAATGGGGCCGCCGGCCATGAAGCTCGGGGCGTCGTAGTTGTACCCTATACCTGCGTCGAAACAAAGCATCGGAAAGCGGTGGCCGACAATAGCTTGTAACTGTCCACCCCCTAGCAGCTTGAGAAAAAAGCTCTATAAAAAAAAAAAAAAACTTCGTCTCACCCTACGATGGACTAAAGGCAGAAGCTACGAACCGTCAGATCAAATCACGAGCCACTTAGACATTGCGTGGTATTTCGCTTCGATGCACGTATTGGTGCCCGCGTCTCGGATCACTAACGGGAATGGGCGGACAGTGGTTCGGATCGAGCAATAGTGACTCAACAATTTTACGTTGCAAAAAGCCACGACGTACTGGCTCTTTGCAGTGTCGAAGCTATAAAAATGACGCAGCGTTTTGGATTCCGAGTATTCGTCCAAGCCAATCAATGCTAAGCGTGTCATTGTTTGGCGTGGTCGGATTGGACCTGGCGGCCCGTGGCTGGCCTGTAGTCCATTGAGATGGACAAGTAGTCATTTTGTTTATTTTCTTAAAGCATGTTTGATATTTCGACGAACCACTCGGAGTCAAATAAGGTGTTTCACACTACGAAGAACGTTTCGAGACGTCTGGGCTGGCGTAAGGATGCTCATTTGCGATTTTTACTTGACGTGAATCTAGTGTTTTGTATGGAATTTACATATGCGCGTGGGTTCATGCAGGTTGGAATGAGGCGAATGGTAACGAGCGCCGATGTTTTTAGTGCTACGCGAGCGCGTGTGGCTTCCTTCATTTTAATGTGCTCAATCGCGAGCGCGAACCTGTCTTCTTTTTTTTTGTCACTGTTTCTACCATTACATGTTCTAAATAGTGTCCTCAATTTATCGGTTTAAAAAAAAAATAAGAACACACACAAAAAGGGAGGAACCCGAAGAGAGAGAGAGGGACGTCAATCGTAAACAGGGGGCGCTCGATACGGGGGTTGTCGAGGCTTTGGCAGGCTTAAGAGGGATTAAGTACGTCGTCAGACGCCGACGGAAAATAAATAGGCGCGAGGAGAAACTCATCATGATCCTATATAGAGACGCTCCTATTGTACTTCAGAGGGCAGAGGAAGATTGGAGGAAAATTGAAAGAGTGCGGATCGGTTAAGCGTACCAGGAATGAGCGCGTGACGAGCCCCGATCGTTCCGCAGCCAATCAGAGAGCGGCATTCGCCGATAAGAACGGCGAAGAGCCAATCACGCAGCGAGAAGCGTCAATTAACATAATAAACCGAACCCTGCGTTTCTTATGCTGTCAGTGACATTAGTATGTCGAAATGCTAAAGTGTACGATTAGGAAGAGAGCTTCACTCACGTCGTGCTGTCAAAAAACGGGAAAAATCTGAATTCTAGTTTTACCTTAGTTTTTACGTTGACGCCAACTTTGAAGTTGCCTAGTTGTAAAAGCCAAGACAATATATATCTTCTTTTTTAACACCGATAGTTGTTACTGGGACACTTCGCGGTCTCACGCTGTCAACCGCGCTCTGCATCGACGCGGCCATTTTCGGCACTCCTTCAAAACATTCCGCGGGCCGCTGCCCTATTCAACATCCGTGTATGGAGCCCACCGGGATTTTTTTAAATGTTTCGACGTACCTTTCAAAAATGTTTTCTCTTTGAGATGTCCGTCAAAGTTTTCTAAGGGGCCTGACGTACCCTTTAAGAATTCCTAAAGGGTGTAAGAGACTCGTCATAGCTTCTTGAGAGGCCTGTGGGGTCTGTTCCAATCCTTTCCATGAAGCCACAAAACCATCAATTTCGTCTTAACGGGTCAGTTTTAGGGATCACGTGACACTTCGGAATATATGCGCCGGGGATGCCGGTTAGCCATTTTGAGATCGGGTGGCCATGACGAGTTTCGGAGACTGCGGTGCCGTGTCCCCGCCTCTATTCACTTGTGGCCTTCGCGGTCTCCATTGCTGTGTTTGTGTGTTCCGTGTATCTGTTTCACGGGAAGGACTATACTCGGTTTCAACTATTCCGTGCTACATTGCCAAGGCTAGCATAGGATTTTCAGTTTTCCAACTCTGTCAAGACAGGGCAGCACCTTTCGAGAAGCGATTTCCGGCGTCATGTGCTTTGACAGAGTCTACCTACTCAGGAGGGAAAGTGAGTGCCTGCGGAAAATCGGAGAGAGGACTTTTTGCTGTTTCTTTCAAGAAAAATTTTTTTAGTCAGCCGAAAAAACAATCTTCTGCAGAAGCTGTTTGCCCCGTTTTTTGTCCGTCAAGGAGCGCAAACTAAATGCGCAACAACGAACGGACGCTGGCTTCCTATTCCATACCTGGGACCTATCTTCTAGAGCAGCTGGGAGTGCGGATCAAGAAAAACGTCTTTTAGTGCCCTGTTTCTTATGCCTCTTTGTCCGCCAGGCTTCCGAAGCATCCAGCGAGCGAAAAAGACGCCGGAGACGCCGCCTCGACGGCATCAAGGACGACACCGGGACTGTGCTCAGAATTTCCTAACGTCGGCGGATGTGAGTTGCGCGTCCGTGGTTTTCGCTAAACGTGCTACTGACACTGTCTATGTGTCCATGTGGTGCACCTGTTCGGTTTAATTAGTTCAAACTACCGCACATCTCAAAGATCGGCCCAGCGGCATTGTAAGTACCTAAATAGATATTTTTTTGCGACGAAGAAATCTGTTTTCCCTACCTGGCCCGATCGCTTTCGTCTACAGCTGCTTGAGCCGGGGTTTGAGCAAACGTGGGTTCTTATCGTCTTTTCGAGTTACAACATGCATGGAAAACTCAATGTCTAAAATAAATTTTCAATCTCGCATTCAAACAGATTGTTTTTTGTTTATGGTCCTCCGTCATTTTCGTGTCTGAAGGGTTTACGTGCGGAGGGGCTTTGGGCTGAAGGGTCCGACGGGCTGAATGGGCTTGTAGGGCTGAGATTTGATGGGCTGAAAGAGTTTGAAGCGCAGAGATGGTCCCATAACATATCAGGGCTGAAACATTATTTTGATTACGGTGATAACACGATAACAAGCAAGCAAGATAGCATGTATGGTCAGTAAAATACTCCCCGTCAGGCAATCTGGCAGTGCACTGGTATGGGTGCCCATGTGACCCAGAATTAGCACAAACAACAATTCTCGGGACATACGGTGACAAAACTGCCTTAAAATTTTTTGATGCATTCTCTATCAGAAAGCAAGGCGAAGGCAAGTGGGTTATTGCTCCGTCAAGGCACCCGACAGATTGAGTTTTTTTTCTAAACTAATAGCCAGAAAGGCGGTAATAGTAGTACGTCTTTTTGTTTCAATAAACCTTCATTTGAGAGTGCACTTTGTCTTGTCTAGTTCGTTGTCCCTGTTTATTCGGCGCTTTTCGTTTAGCACGTGTGACTATTTGTACCGAAGTGACGCTAAGCAAGAGACGCTCCCCTCTTGCACAGATGGGCTGAAATACTCTTTACTTAATACACCCTCACTGGTTCCAAAACACCATAGGATTTTCGTCCGGTGTATTACTCTGTTTAATACGAAACGCTTATGCGGACTCTGTGGTGCGCGCTCGCACCTTTACCGTTCATTCAGTGCATCTGCATCCGAAATGATATCTTAGCGGCTCCGACGTCTCACCTCAACTGCCGCTGTATTTCACCTTACGGGTTGTGAGTCTACAATTGTTTTTCTACGCAGTTTTAGTTTTTCTTTTTCAAGTCTGGCGAGTTATTTTAATTTTTCTCCCGCGAAGCTTATTGCTTCTCAAGCTTCCCATTTCAACAACGAGGAGCGAGTCGGCCGGGTTTATGTTCGGTTTCGTTTGACGGTTTTCGCTCTATTTATAAAAATTCCGTTTTCCAGATATATTGCGCCCTGGGTTTGTCGAATTAAAACTTAAATTGAGGACGTCCTTTTTTATCTTGCCAAGTAAGAAAAATTATAATAATATTAATATTCATAATAATAATAATAATAATAATACTAACACTAAGAATATTACTACTACTACTTTAAACATAAGAATAATATATAGTTTTTATTTTATGTCTCCACCCGTCTTTATAATAGATCGCAAGAAAAAGGACCGTACTGAAGAGAACATCGCTAAACAAAAGCGGCGGTTCACGGCGGCTCAGCGAACTGAGCCTCTGTGAACACTATCCAAATGCCTGATTGACGCGTTTGGATAGGGACAAGGAAGCGAGGTGAGCTCCTTCTTCTACGATTAAGGGCAGAGTGAAAAAACAAGGTACGTCTCATTAAACCAGTGGAATATGGTTTTTATAAAAAAAAATCTGAGTGGCATCTTATTTCGACGTAGTCTGCTGCGAAACAGAATTAACGCAGCCCCATTTTTATCACTGCATGTGGAGCGTTGAGAAAGTTCCGTCGCTGTTTGTGCGTCGGTGTCCCGGTGCCAACCATCTTGTTTTTTTATATTTTTTAAAGGCATGTCGTATCACTCTTGTTGTCTTGAATAAATGTTCTACGTGGCACATTGAACAGCAGGTGCCAATTCAGTGTAAGAGTTTCCAAAATTAAGGTGACTCTCATATTAAGCGCTCCAAGGGGAAGTAACTTTCTGACTCACCCGTCCCTTGCTGCGTTGACAGTCCTAGATGCCTTCAACCAACATTAGTTTTCATTAAAACTTTGGTTTGGGCTAGTTAGTTCATGGTAGTTTTCATTACGTCATTGTGCCTTTCATCAACATTTTGTCCGGTGCTGAATATTTTCCCGGTCCCATCGTCAGTACTCTTTCTCAACAGTTTATAAACAAAAAAGACAAGAAATATCACAATAATATTTAAATGATTTTATTTTTCACTTGCACGTTGTTTTTCGTTTGCCGGTAAGCGCTGTGGACTCGTACAATCGAAGGTTCTTGTTCCTGGATAGTAAACACCTCACGTCGATTGTCGCCGCCTGAAGGAAAGCGTTTGAACAGAAATGCTTCGTGTAAATTGGGCTTTTTGGAAGCTCGGCCTCAGGTTACGAAGCCATCAAACGGGAAGGCTCGATCCACGGTTTCTTTCGACCAAAGAACACGTCGTGGAACACGAGAGCGCGGCTAATGGACTTTGCTTGCTAGAAAGGACGATAAATGTAAGAGGAATGACAGCCGTGTTCCAGCTTTTAACCGTGGATGACGAAGAGAACCCGAGATGGGATGATGGGTTGAAAGTGGGCGGGGAGAGAGGGTGTTGCAGAGAACAGATAAGAGATTGTCCGTAATACTTAAATGGACGATTATTTGAAGTGTTTTGTGCCTTGCGGCTGAAACGTCATTATGCTTCTGTAACGCGTCACCGCAAAGAACAAGCAAGATAGAATTTTCAGTACGGATTTTTTTATAGGGGTAGGTTATTCTGCCTTAAATTGAGGCCAACTGTGTACTCTCTCTAGATGGACGATTCGGCTAGTGTAGTGCTACTGCTAATCTGGTCTTTTGATGCAGACCACGCAGTACTGACTACGGGACTGTACTCTGGGAAGATGTTCATCCTCATCGAAAAAGGCCGGGGCGGAGATTGAGTCCATGATATTTTTAATTATGCGGCGCGAGGCTTTGCTCAACTGACTCGGTGCTGTGGAGCGCTAACACATAAAATTTCCGATCTCTTTGATGATGTGACGTACGGTAACACTCTTGCACACGTGTAGACATGCCCAACGGTAAAACAGAAAAAAACAACAACAACAACAACAAAAACCTGCGTGCAAACGCTCATTGATTGTGCTGAATGTGCATGTCAGCAGCTGACATACATAGAGATATGCATCTACGAATTCACGCTTTCTCGCAAAAGTCGTGTGCGGTGTGTACACAAACAACACCGCGTAGAATTATCTTTCCCTCCATGTAATGTCATCAAAGGCGGATTTCGCCAACTCGGCAATTCGACCCAAGCCCAGAGCCAAGCGTCCTTCGAGGCGTTGATCGAACACGAGACCCTTCCTAGTGCTCACGTAGCACTCGTGATCAATCTATGTCTCGCTCGATCTCACTCTGATGACGTCAAGGTTTTAGTGCACTGGCTTTGGACATTTGCAGCACCTCTGATTTGAGCGACACGATTGAGTAAGCACTCGTTTTCGAGCATGCACGCCTGAGCTTGATCCGAATACACGTGTTTCGTTAAAGCGAAAACCCTATTCCTTATTCCGTAAAACGTGGGAATAAAGCAAAAATAAAATAAAATATGTAAAATACCAACCACAACGAGGCGTTTGGAGTCGACGAGAGAAACAGAATCCCAGTTGCACATTAATCTGCGTCCATTTAGAACTTGTTCGGACAGTTTAATTTTACGCGTTAACTCGGCCGCTTTTTTTTCGTTGCTCCTTGTTTATTGACAAACATAACTGCGCCTTAATCATTTTACATAAATTTCAACGTGTGTCTTTTTTTCTCAAGCCAAATGGCTGGAAACACTCTAAATTATGAGGCGAAATCAACAATAACACGTAACACGAACATACAAAATGTTTTTTTCTAAAAGCGGCACTTTCTTATTAAGCCGCGTAGACTACATTTATGCGTGTTTTTTTCTAAGTTGCGTTAACTACATTTATGCGGTTTGTGCAGGTGAGTTATACGGCCAGGAGGACATAGTATAGAAGGCTAGTCATAACGATCAGTTCGGCTAATTAAGTAAAATTTGTTAAGTAACTTTTTTTAGAGTCATTCACACTGGGGGGGGGGGGGGTAATCCATTGAAGAACGTACGGCGACAGCGGTCGCGATTCCCCCTCAGCTTCGTCGCGATCAGACAGACGAAGTGCCAGGAATGTGAGCGTTTGCAGGCGAATTTAGCTCTTTTATCGCGATTGCGTTTAGGAGCTCGTGTCGCAGAAAACTCGGAATCGTCGTCGGCGGGACTCAAAATCATGATTGATCGATAAATAATTAACTTGCAATAAAAAAATATCGAAGAGTATTATGCGGGCGTTATCGAACCCACGACCCTCGACACGCTACCCAATACGCCACGCAGGCACTTTTTATTTTTATTGCCAGACATGGTTGTCAACAAAACCAGGTTCATAAAGATCAAAGCAGACGCGATGGTTAAACAAAAACTGCATACACATAGTTAAAAAGGTTTCAAAGGCAGCCTTTCTTCTAGTACAGGCACCCAATCAGGGCAAGACTCCTGAGCTTTCCACACCTCAATGACGTTGCGCAAAGAAACACAAAAATAATCAGAAACCGGCCTAGCATCAACTTCTGCATGACGAACCGCCATGCGCGATTTTCACATGCTGTGTATGCCCAGAAGCATAACCAGATCGTACGGGACACAATTATCATTTTCTATACTTAGATACCGGATACCCTGTGGATCCAAAGGGAACTCCTTTTTCAGTGTGCGCTGCAGCACGTCCCAAAAGAAAATTCCATCCCAACAATCTAGGAAGACCTGTACTACAGTCTCCGGTTTTTGACAATGTAAGCAATTTACCCCCCACGGTACAGACAGACCCTTAACATTCACCCATGTCTTCACCGGAAGGACACCAGTAAGTAATTTGAAGAAAAAGGTTTTAACACTCGGCGGAACTGTTATTTTCTTAACTCGCTGAAGGACATTCTGTCCCTTCCCAAAGGCATATAAAGACCTATGCAACGGAAGCGGGAGGACGACGTCGACAACGTTTTTGCACAATTGTTTCCGAGACACACCGCTCAGATATTCTAAAAGAAAAACGTGTACACCAAAAAACGAGTCGCTTGCACCACTTCACGGAAATAGCCGCAAGTCCACCCTCACATGCCCTCACAGAAGAAACGAAAAGCTCTGGCAATGACCTGGCCAGGCGCACTTGACACACTATGCGCAGAAAGTGTTCGTTCACGTCACGAAGAAAAATAAAGCGGTTTACAACCTTCCGCAAAAATTGGTGCGCCAAGGAGTGTCTCCCAGCACCCACGGGCCTGAGAGAGGTTTCTGCGGCTTCTTCTTTCCCAGGTGGATCCCAAGATTAAAACAGCAAAAACACGATGCGATATCTGAACGTTGATACGCGAGAAGTGCAAGACCTGAAGCACATACCTCAGTTTACAGACAAAGAAAAAAGTTGCACACCGTGGCATGCGCAAACATTGACAAATCTCTCCATTTCCGATTTCCCGTTTTTTCTAGAACATCCACAGCCTTCCTTCGCCGGTATGGGCCACTGTCCCCATCATTTTCTAACGAAATCCATAAGTATTTTACTGATGTAGTTAACCAGTTCACGGTTTCAGAATATACTAGTCTTTGCATTCCAATCTCCATGCCAAGAACCTAAACACTTGTGCAATTTACAACACTACCGCTAAGTTTGGAAAAATCTTCACCAGATTCAATGCCTTGCTTTGATGCCACATCTATCGACACAAAATATTGCAATATCATCGGTGTAAGATAACAAATTTACCTCGCACAATTGCAGTTTAGACCCACTAATTCTTTTGCATATAATAATATCAAACAAAACGACTCTATGTAGATATAAAAAGAAGGGGTTATAAGGGACGACCTTGACAAACAGAACGGGACGCTTCAATGCGTTCACTGACGACTTTGTTGATAATGAGACTCCTGGAGCACTTCTTGTACGTCACACGTACACCCTCGAGCAGAACTGTGCCGACATTTAAATGTTCTAGCACAGGGGTGGCCAAGCTGCGGCTCGCGAGCCGCATGCGGCTTGTCGCGTGTGCGACTCGCGGCTTCCTCCCTTCCCCCTCCCTCCCCCTCCTCCCTACCGGTCACAGGAGCACTTCCCCAAAAAGAGAAATGGAAGAAATTTTAAATCGAAAGACAGGTCGCGGTTTGGTAGTCTTGTGCTACCTTATGTACAGTTGGACTGCTTTGGACTCGGATAGTTTGAAAGTAGTTAGAGCTTCGTTTATTGCTCTAAACAAAAGTCCCCCCCCCACCCTCTGCGGCTCTTGAAAACTTCGTTGGTTTGTTTGCGGCTCTTAGGCCGGGTCAGCCTGGCCACCCCTGCTCTAGCACTTTGAACAAAAGTTCGTGTGACACCTGGTTAAACGCCTTTTCCATATCCATCTATAGCATTGCAACCACGCGTTGCATAGAGTCGCAACACTCAAGAACACTTCTGGCGACATGAATATTCGTTACTATAATCCGTCCTCTAATTCCGTACGTTTGGTGAGGCCCTACTATGTCTGTTATCACTGATTGCAACCGTTTAGCTAAATTTTCATTAATATTTTATAATCAATGTTTGTTAGACTGATTGAACGGCACGCCGACACCTTTCTAAGACTTATTTTGTCCTCGCTTTTTAGGCCTCGCAGGCACGCGTGAAAGGCTTGGGTACGAGCGAGGGTTTATATTTAGCTATCGTGTTCCACTTCTAAGAACGAAGCAAGCGTCCCCATCTAATGTTTATCACTGACACCACCTCAAACAAATTTAATCGTCTCTGCACATGGCATCAAAGGGTTAACGACAAAATATGATTGAAAACGAACGGATCCACCACCAAACCAGGATTGTTTATGGCACTCGACCAATTCCTCCAGTCCCTCCGATGCGGAGCTGATGTCACGGCTCCACGTCGTAAAAGCCTGGCGCTTTCATCGCGTATTCCACCTGCTGGTGAGAAATCCCTGGAGTTTCTTCTTCGCGTAAATACCGCTTTGTCATTAAAAAAACAAACAACAACAACAAAAACAAACATGGCAGCGACTTTTAGCTGTAGAGTCCTATAAGGCATTACATGTATTCAGTGTTGGACAAAATACTCGATAAAAGTATTTAAGTTAAGTTACTAAATACCTGCTTCATAAAGTATTTAAAATACTACTCAAGTTACTTTCACTGTGAAGTATCTTGAGTAGAGTACAGATACTTAGAAATGTAATTCAGTTACTTTTGAAGATACTTCCGCATTGCTTAATCTGTATCGACGTCATTGACAAAGACAATTATACAGCTGCGCAAATCTGGTTTAAGGGAGTGGTTTATTAGCACGCAACAACACAAAACGGCAAAAAGAAAAGAATCCTACGCTTATTTTATGCAGTCATATTATAAGGAGCAGGATATTGTCACGAATGAAAAATTACGAGGCGGCGAATAACTGAAGAAACTCAACGTTTAATGGAGCGAACTTGTGCCCAAAACAAAATAGAGAAAGGCTAGCGTCGCAGGCGTCGATGTCGGCGAAACAGCAGGATCGAGCGCTGGGGCGAGACTGACTCTGGACCGCCACACGGAGCACCTTTTGCACCCGCGTGGATTTCTGGAACATTCGGCGTAGAACGTTCGGCGCGTAGAACATTCGTAACTCGATCAGACGACAAGGTTTTCAACTTGCGAGAATTTCAAGTTAAAAGAATAAATAAAAAAATGAGTCCGCTCCCTGGAATCGAACCCGGAGCCTCCGCACGAGAGCCAAGCGCGGCAACCATTCGGACACGCATTCGCTCTGCAACGCGCGTGGCAATATCACTGATAATGTTACAAAACATCTCTATGACAAAAAGAAAGGTCGACCGCTTTGGGGAGGAGATCAGACCGTGGCGCCCCAAGCGGTTAACTTTAGAACTACACGGATGGGGACAACAAAAACAATGACTCGGCGCTCGGCTGACAAGACCGAATGCGGCGTCAGCGTTCGGCTAGAGTTCGTGTTTTCCGGTGAGGGGAGGAGGGGCTATTTTGTTACCACTCCGGCTTGCATGAACAATGCAGCATGCACGGTCCTCAGCTAAACACAAAAGCCGAAGTGGGTCAAGCTCGCATCCTCTGACGACTGCTTTCGGGAGAGATCCGGCACTTAACGTCATGGACATTCCCACAAGGCCTGTAAGCACGTGAACAGGCCTTGTGTTGGATAAACACCGAGGTGTGGGGACAACAAACGGGACAGAGCGCCTCGCCGATAGTGACATCGCTGAATATCACGTCCTGCGGCGCACCTTAGACGCATCGTTTAACTACAATCCATATTCCCTGAGTTCACTATAAACGAACTTGGGATACGGATATGAGTGAATAGATAACAAAAAGAACCTACATAATAGCCACGGCAGTGGTCGCACCTTCAAGTAGGTTGCGTTCAGAAACGCACTCAACGTTGGGGGACTCTTTGTTAACATTTTGAGTGTTCATCCAGCTCTTAGTTCATTTCCTGTCCTGTTCTCTGCTTAACAATGATCGTTTACAGACAGTAATCGCGAGAGCAATAAGTGCCCTACTAAAAACACAAAGAAAAAAAAAAAAAAACCTCGACGTTTTGCAGTAGCGTGGTCAAATATACAAGAGAAAAAAAAGTCTTATTTTTGTGTCCACTTCTCATTTTCTTCTATTTTTTTTTTTTTTTGAAGCTCAAGTCTGCATTGTTGTCGTAGGTCGTTTCCCGGTCTGCGTTGAGCCTCAGTGTGGCGATCTTTACTTCCGTAAAACCACCCCTTTTGTTTGAGGATTTTTTTGGGGAAATCTAGGAAACAAAAGGCGTTTTTGGGAAGGCGAGGGGAAAACCTTCATTGTGCGAGCTTTGGGCTGAAATATGAAATATGAATCAAAATCGGCAAAAAGCGATGTTTTCACGAGCTCAATCAAAGTCACCGTAGCTAATCGGAGCTAGCACCAGGATTTGGTTGCTCGAGAGAATGTTCACGTTTGCTCGTGCCACGCCCACGCCACTTCATACCGAAAAACTCGGAAAATGGCGGAATGTCAAAAATGTATTTGAGATAATGAGTACAAGATACTAAAAAATGTAATTAAGATAGAGTATCAAATACTCTCGATCAAAAGTATTTGCAAGATACCAAGATACTTCAAAAAGTATTTAAAATACAGTATCTTGAGTAGAGTATTTGAGATAGGCACAAGTCTGACATGTATTAGAGGAAATCGGAGAGGGGACTGGTATGTCACGTGACGTATATTTTTCCGCCAAATTTAGCGGGGAAACTGAAAGGCTGTATTGGTCAAGTGACTTCAGGTCACGGTTACGCCAATTTGTGTCCGCTAAGTTTAGCGGGGAAACTGCATCGATGTTTTTGGCCAGGATACGTGAACGTTCCAGCTTAATTTAGCAGGAAACTGAGTTTGACGTATAGGTCAGGTGGCGTCCATTTCCCGAAGGTCAATGTAATTACTAGTCCGTTGCAGCTCAAGAAGGCAGGGCGAGGGAAAGGAAGGCCGGGGAAGAGGAAGCAGACGGAACGCTGGAGAAAGGAGGAGGTTTTAGTTCCCCTCTCCTCTCCAGCGTTCCGTCTGCTTCCTCCTCTCCGGCCTTCATTTCCCTTGCCCTACCTTCTTGAGTTGCAACAGACTATAGATTCGCTCAGTTACGGAACTGCTCGTAGACGCTGCCTTTCTCTGTCAACACTGGTCGGCTCCCGTCGCCTGACACGCCGGGCGGCTACTACTGTAACAGCAGCGTATTCTATTTTTTGAAGCGAAAATCTAGACGGCGCTACAAACGACGGGAGGCTAACTAAAGTGAGTAAGGGGGGGGGGGTTACCCTCTCCCCCTCCGTGGGAGTTCAACAACTGAGGTAATCCAGTAACGTTGCCCAAGGTGTGTAGGTCTCGTGACGTCAGCTGACGTCACGCACAGTCACTTTCCCGCCAAATATAGCGGGGAAACTGAATTCGTCTTTATGCCTCGTGGCGTCAGGTCACTCGACATCAATTATCCCGCTAAATTTAGCTGAGAAAGTGAATTCATGTATAGGTCTCGTGATATCAGTTTCGCCTTTAAATTTAGCGGGAAATGCACGGACTTACGGACGGACGGACAAAAACTTTAGGATTGGCGAGAAGCGTTAAAAAGCATTTTGTGCTTTAAAACAACCAAATGTCGCTGAGCGTCCTTTGGTTGTTCGGTCGTTTTGTGGTCGTACCGCGTCCCCTCACGCTCATCGAATGAAACGGATTGTTTCCTGTTTAGCTTTGATCTTCTATTTTTTGGAATGCGTAATTAGCTGGATTGAGTGTAAAATTTGGAGATATATAGGGACACAATCTGGTTACCATTTAAAAAAAAAAACAACAAAAAAAATTGATTTTAAAATTTAATAGAAAAACATATATCATAATTATAATACTTAAAAGTTAATTTATAAAGATTAGCTAAATTGAAAATGGGCAGCTACCTTTAGCTACCTGGGACCATAACCTAGGTGGAAAAATAAATTTCGCGTATTCCTAAAGATTTTTGTTTTTTCTTATGCGTCATTTTTTATTTTTTAACATTGTTGGATATGTATATAGTTTCTGACAGGAAAAGAAACACAGGGCATTTCGAGCCCAGTTTATCGTATTAATACTACGGAGCTAATGAGATTACAGCGTTAGCCAATAAGAAAACCGAAGAACAAATCATAAAGCAAGAAAGTGAATGTAATATGTGACCTCCTTTCGAGGACGTAACAGACCGCATTTACATTACAGGACTCAAACAACTTAATGCTTATCGATCCCAAACTTTCGACTCGCCAAAATAAGACTCGCGAAAACTCCAGCACCTCCGGTCAATTCTCGTGTCACTGGGTACCACTGGCACTGACCGTCGGCAAAGCAGCCAGTCGACGATAATGACAAAGATTAAACAAGATCTTCCTCCCCTCCCCTTCTTGAAATGGGCGAAGATCACCGCTAAATGTGCAATCTCGCGAACAGATATCTCCGGCTGCCCCCCCCCCCCCCCCCCCAAATTAAATCGATTTATCACATCACTGCTCCACACTTTTTCCTTTACCCATTCCGCACTGCAGTTTCCCCGCTTCGATTCGATCGCCTTGAATCCTGAAGCTTCCATCGGTGCATTTACCATTCTATCCCTTCTTTTTCTCTTTCTCTCTCTGTTATTTATTCCTTCACTTCCTCGCGTCTTGGGTTTTACTTCCTCCACAAGAAGGCGTGGAATTTCCGAGTGTAATTAGGAATGAGATGTTCGGCACCGGTGCAAATTTATCGATAAATCTGCAATGTGAGGGCGAGTTCTTTTTCTTTTTTTTTGTCGTCCCCGAAATGAGCTTTTACGAGATGAAGAGCGAGAAAAGTTGTTCGCGTGCTAGAAGTACATAAGAAAACAAAAGGGGACACAGTAAACAAATTAAGATAGATAGAAAGAAAGAGAGAGAGAGAGAGTAAAGATAATTGGGATCACAGTGGAAATATATCGTTCAGTTACTAGTTATCTTCTATACCAATCGTTCCCCGTCAACACCCCCCCCCCCAAAAAAAAAAAAAAAAAAAAATTGGGATTTTAATTTACGCTGTGATGTTGGTTGGCCAGCGAAGTTGTTGTGTCACCTGCAATGATTGCCCACTGCACTAGAGCGAATGATTGAAGAAAGAAAAGTAAATGCACTGTACGAGAACGTTTTATATACAGGGTGTTTCATGTAAGAGTGACAAAAATTCCTAAAATTAGTGTATTTGAGGTAAAAGAACCATTTTCTCAGAACCGCATTGCTTGTGTTGGCGGACGTCAGAAATTGTGCAATACTTACTAATTAGTTCGCTATTTACCAAAAAGCGGTAATTACCTTTTAATCAATAAATAAACACATGGTTCCAATTCGAAACTTGCAGAGCGTCATCAAAAACTCCTAAGTCAGTCATTTCGCTAAGACTTTGAGTGCATGACAAGCGTAGTATTGGACTAAAGTTACCACTCGTGGATCAGGTATAAGGCTGACCGTTGCGGTAGGGAGCTCGTGCGATTTTTCTGTCTTTTATGAGAGCCCCAGCTTTGTACCTGCTTCACGAGCGGTAAATTTAGCGCACTACCAGGCTTCTCCCGCGTTCAAAGTCTTTCTGAAAATTACTGATTTAGTAGTTTTTGATGACGCTCAGCAATTTTCTGATTGAAAACATATGTCTAGTTTCACAATTTAAAAAAGTTGATTAATATTTAGTTAATGAGCAAACTAACTTGTAAGCGTCGCGCATTTTCTGACGTCCGCTGCCACGAGTAATGCGGTCCCGAAACATTATAATTTTACCTCGAATACACTAATTTCAGGAACTTTTTGTCTCTCTTACGTGAAACACCCTGTCATAAAGGCTAGAGACGCCACACCCCTCGTCGCAAACTGCCGTCGCCGCGGCAGCTTGTGCCACAGTAATCTGTACCGCGAAACGTATGCGGTGAGCGCTACGTGCTTCGCATCGTTATCCGCAGCGGGTTATGACAAATTATGTGGTTCGGATGCCATGGTTTGTGCTTGTTCTTTATTGAAACGAATGCTGTGCCGTATGTTGTATTCGTGATATGCCCTTTTCGCTTCAATCGCTGAACTTTCTTTTTTTTTTTTTCTTGAGGACGCCGACACGAAAAATTCTGACCAACGAGTCAAATACAAATTTGCTGTAAAATACCATAAACATTCCCGGGGACTTCTTCGGGTCTCTTCGGCCACAAGAAACAAAACAAAACACAGTTAAATGTAAGATAATACGATATGGGCGCTGTAATTTCATTGGGGCGCACTCTGTTGAGCATTACAGCTCTTAACTTGAAACTTTACATTCACTGACAGCTCAAGAAATGGAGGACGGGGCTTTTTGCCTTCAAAACTATTGCTTCGCGCCAACGTTACTAGAACCACTCAGTTGGGAAACTGCCATAGAGACTGCATTGAAAAAATGGCACCGATCCGTCCACGAGAACCGAGCTAATGGCGATCCCAACGCCGCCATTTCTCCCGCAGCGGCCAGTCCAGGAACTGCACGTGACTTCCATTTTCGTTGTATCGGCCATTTTGGGACCAGAACAGATGCTGTGGAAGGGGCTTCGAGGTACCAGCCCCGACTCCCAAGCGGACGCGCCGCGGATTACAACCGTGGTTAATATGCGCCTAACTCAGGACGCGCTACCTGAAATCACCGCTGAGGCACGGTTGTGTAAAAACAATATTAATTATACTGCAAAGCCTTGCGAACTAAATATTTTAGAAAACAACACGCGCCCTCCATTTTGTACTAAACTCCAATAAAAGTTACTACAAAAACCGTTTTTTTCCGTTAGTTTTTACGCAAAAACATGCTTTCTAAAAGCTCAAGGCGACCACAGTTAAGACAAATGATACAGAGTGGCGCTGTTGTCGTATTTAGCTCTGTCTCGGTGGACGCCAGCAGCCCAGGTTTCAACGGTGAGTTTCCCAACTGAGAGTTCTTGTAGCGTTGATTCGCGCCAACATTCCTACGGTGTCCTTATATACGTTTGCAAGAAGGGCTCCCGTGCGCCGCCATTTTGGGCGATGCTGGCGCCGCCTAACGTTTCCGCCATGCTGGGGTGCGCCAGGGGCACGTCACTGGGGTGCGCAATGACAAGATGGCGGCGTCTGCTGTGTCGCCGACGGCCTGGATTAGCGACACACTTACTGTTTCGGAACGCAGGGGGAGGTATCCACTCAGATTCGTAGCATCAAATATTGTAGGACGGGTCATGTTTAAGGGTTGCAGAGCTCTGACTTTTTAACGATCGCAGCCTCTGTTCCAGCACGTCGTGGAAGCAAGAGCTGCCGCGAGCGCAGCCATCGTTGATGCAATGGCCATGCGGCTTCTGGCGCTTTCTGATGAAAGCTTTGAGACTCTATGCTTCGTTTCACCTTATGTGCGAGCGAAGGCAAAGCTGGAAGCGCGAGCACGAAAGCTCCGTACGTTCCGGCTTCGCTCGAGCGCGCGAGCTGGGGAGAAACGCAAAAAGTGCTGGTCTCGCGCTTATAGCTTTGGGTTCGCTCGCAGATAAAGTGAAACGAAGTATAGATATTTTTCTAATTTTTCGATTTGTTGCTGGTTTACGTATTTTATTTAACTGTTTGTGCTTTTTTGCAGTCGAAGAGAACACCTGCATGTTTTATAAATATATATATTTTTAATTTATTCTTGCGCTCAGTTGTGTATGCTTCGGCAAGAGACGCTTGGCAACATTGTTCGATAAGCAGCGAACGTCCTGGCTGGAGAGTAGGCCCGCCTGACCGCGGTGCGCGGTTCGAGGTTAAGACGGGATCCCACTTGCAAAGGTGTATAGGCTAACGCCATTATCTCGTCTGCAGCAGGGCGTTAATAAGATGCGTATGGATTCTGATGGGCTTACGTTTCTTAAGCGACCAGTGACCCCATAGACATTTCCTGCCCTTAAGAAACGGGCGAAAAACTGCTGAGTCACCGAACTCTGGACGCATGCGCAGCCCTAGTATACCACATAACAAAAGGCTAGAGCGCATGCAAGAAGCGTGCAACAGCCCAGCAGACAAAGATGACATCACGCAGAAGGCGATTATTGGGAAGGTCCATACTAGCTAGGATTCGTTATTTGAAAGCCTTCCACCACGGATCACAGTTACTTATGTGGAGCCTGTCATCTGCTTATAAGAGTGATAAAAAGCATTTTTGGGCGTTTATGTTTCTTTTCTTAATTTGCATTTTGAGAGTAGAATATATCTACCACTAACAAAGAGATTCTTCTTTTTTTAGTCCGTATACAAGGCAATTAGTGAGAGTGCAAACCTGGCAAAAGTATATCTGCGTTTTTTTTTTTTTGTAACTGTGAATTTAAGTCGGCTGCGGCTCCAAAGTGCACACGATCTAACTTTAGGCTTCCGATGGACTCACAGGTCTACAGTGTAACCTAATTTGATCAAGGCGGTGGAGACACAGGTGAGCACGGTGTCAAGGACCAACTTAAAAACATTCGACCGTTGTTTTGTTCTCAATCGCGGTTTCAGGATTAACGCAATTTTTAAAATTGCGCGAATATTCGTCCGAACTTTCAAGCGCTTTAATTAAGATTTTAATTAGCGCAGCTGGGACAGCTTCTGAGTGCAGTATTCCTTAGCCCACTCTTTAGTTTCAGCGTCATTGTTCTGAGCGGTTTCTGCTAGGTGCCTGTTTTACGAGAGCTCCCAGAATGTTTTAAATCGGGGCGTCATGGCTTTGTTCGTCGAGAGGTGCTGTTAATTAAAAAGTGGAGTTGGAAAATTCTCTCGAGTTTCTGGCTCCATGACGGCAAGTGCGAGAGATCTGTTTTAATACATAGCGTAATACTTTACGTTCCACTTTTAATAAACAGAAAACAATTTCACTCCAAGAAAAAAGCAGGATCACTTGTTCTTCAACTTCAAACGGGACGCATAGGGCCCTGGATTTTCTTATTAAATTATTAAAATCATAACTGAGAATGTCCACCTGTTCGTCAGCTCGTTCTTGAGGCTGACACTCGCATTATGGGTGCCGTTGCACATTCACTTCTATGCTGACTCTGGGAAAGTTCTTTAGCTTGGACATCACAAGTTCTCAGAAAAACATTTTTCTTTGCTATCTGCTCAAATATTGCCTACAACGCGGCGTACCAGTTTTATATATTAATAAAATCAGTTGTTTTAGTAAAATGAGTTACTAAAACAGTAAATAGACTACCAAACATTGGCGCGCCAAGATTGTCCTTCTTGTGCACCGAGCCTTTCTAGTTATTTTAAGTTTTGGTTCCAGACAATGCACAACAACCATTCAATATTTAATTTTCTTTTTCATTCTCAGAATACGTACCCTGTAATTTACACATCAATACGAAGCATACAAATAAAAAACAAATGTTTACAAATTGCCGAAGTGTTGTAAGTTGTGCGCTGTTCTGTTCCCTGTGACAATGTTTAAAAAAATATTCATGAAACTGCACTGAGTGAGCAACCTCAGCACAGGACCACCGTCTAACAAGATTTGGAGATTCGACCTACAGTGAATGTGTCTAATCCAGTTGTTTCCGAGCATAACGTCATTTCAGCCGGAAGTAAAAATAACTAAGCCTCGCGGTACAAACACGGGCTGGCGTTGGTATAGACAGAGGCAACGCTGCTTAAACCTAAAATTCTTCCAGCGGTTCCCCCTTCCATTTTCTCAAACACGCTCGCACGTGTCCGAAGCTTTTGCAAACCCGCTAGCCCTAACTCCCTTTGGAATTATCGCGACAGCAGCGGCGGGCACTCGCGCGAGAAAGGGGCCCAGCTCCTGTCACGGGGGAAGGACATCGCTTGGTCCGCATACAGAGAGGAGGAAAGTGCTACTTAGGGGCAGCGCACCGACAGCTCTATGAATAAGGGATGAACCGCGTTACCGTTAAATCACTCCCTTCTGATGGACAAGGCATTGTTTGCCTGACCCTCTCCCCATCTTGCATATTTTGCTGCCACACTTTTTCTCGTAGTCAACGCCCTTGCCACAACCATCCTCGTGGCAGTTGTTGCCGGGGGTATAGTGCTCGATAAAAGTATTACGCGAATTTGATATGGCCCTCAGCTCTGCTTACGTGGCGCAGCCATTCGCACCGCCCCCCCCCCCCGCCCCCTTTTTCTTACTTCCAGCCGAAAACAAGCTTGCATGTAAATTTTAGCGCTTCTCCTGCGGTACCTTTCTCCTGTTCAGCCTCGAAGAAAATTAGTTTGTGCTTATGCTTGCGCGTGCTGTGGGCTGAATGCGACGTTCTTCGCGGTTAAAATTTGTTATTTATGGCGTGTGGTGTTCGCACCGCATCTTTCCCTTTGTCTCTCTTTCCCTTCTTGTCTATGGGAAGTCTCGATCTTTCGCGCTTTCATTACCGTTCTATTTACGTATGCAGTTGCTTTCAAGCTAAACACGGCTTGTGTTCCACGTTGTAGCGCACGTCGCAACGCCCTTTGCGTTAATTAAAGTGCAGTGGTGAAGTTCCGTTAGCAAAGTTGCAATTTTGTAAACGTATTCAGGCGCCTGTTCTTTTCAAGTCATGCTTAGTACTTTTGCTCCAGAGATTTATTTTGTGATGTATACTTTTTTTTGCATAATCACAGTAGCTACACTTGGCTGCTCTATACTAGCTCGCGAAAGTAATAAAAAAATGGGTTTTGAGTTCACGTTATTAATATTAATATTCTCGTGTTAATCACGGATAAGAATAAGAACCGACTTTACGCGTGCTTTTTGAACTCATCGAATACAAACGTAACAATCATCGTTACAATCATCAGAACTTTTTCTAATTTTTCACGAAGAGGTAATAATAATAATAAGCACGACTCAGATTAGGACTAAGTGTGCTTACTAAGCGAACATACACACATTTTTAGTGTTAATCAATGAATTCATATTTGGTATCGGGCTGTAGTCTGCTTTTGAAGTGCGATAATTCACTAAATTTTGTTTAAATAAATTATTTAGGACGTGCCTGCACAGCAGGAAAAAATGAAGAATCTTTTGTGGTTTTGTTGAAGGTCCGACACATGGTGCGGACATGTGAACAACATGTTGACATTGTAGCGCATCAAGAGTCGACCCCCTTAACAGTTTTTTTGAGCCTGAGACAAGCGGTTGACTAAGTTGTCAAATAACTCAAAAGCGTTGCACATATTGCTCTGCAACAGAGTTTTGTATACCTTACACTCTGAGAGTTCAGGTAGCATTGGCAGCGCATGCCACTAAGGCTCTTTTTTACGTTTCAAAATAATATTAATATAAAAAAGCGTACAGAATTGTTTTTATATTTCGTAACAGATCCTCAGGTTTTTAGGAAATATCGCGTTCTTAGTTTTCAACTCACGCTGTGTGGCTAGAATGTTGTTTTAAAAAAAGTGTTCAGCCGCAACCACAAAGGCGAGGTAGCGGCAATGCACCTTTGAACTGAACACAGTTTTTATATTAGTTCACATCGATTTCGGTAGCAGTCTTATTTGTTTTAAGGGAAGAAGAAACTATGCCTGAAATTGATGCGTGAAGTTCCCACGGCTGCAAGATATCTGATGCAACCCTGTGCATCTTAATGCCACGTGACAACACTCACTGACTTCCACAGAAGAAAGACGCAAAACCGAGGGCACTACACTCTAAGAAAAAAGGGAGCGTGACTTGCTCCCTCAAGGGAGCATATACGCTGACACAACCATTGCTCCCCTAGGGGAGCAACTGTAACGGGAGCAACCTTTGCTCCCCTACCGTTAGTCCCTCAAAGTTGAACCTCCAGGACCAACTTTTGCACCCTTGCATTTAGGCCACTGGGACTAAATGTTGCGCCCTTACCTCATTTATTACTAAATTGCGCCCTCACACACCTAGGTGGCGCTAGTCAACGTCAAATTCAAAATTGGAAAAAATATGTTATCGCTGGTTTAGATCTTTTGACACTCATCACATTCCCATATGCACAACGCTTATATCTCATTTGCACACTTTTTGTTGCACACGTATTATACATTTTAGCATAGACAAGGAGTTAGAACACAGATGACACACGCATAGCACACACACAATGACGCACTAATTCAATTTTGTTTTCTTTATTGTCCCACGCTAATTCAGTCGCCAACACCGAAAGCTACCCATGCGCCTTTTATACTGATCAAATGAAAGGAGTCGTTTTGTCAGTGACCATGTCAACCGTGAGCGATGTTACAAATACGGTGCTGCTTTCGCACTAATATTGTTCTCCAATATTGTTGCTAAACTTTCCAAGGAGTGTATCTCTTACTAAGAAGTAACGGTACACACAGTAATTATTTGTGACAGTCTATAAAACAGCGTCCCCATAGGCTCCCAGGAGCCATGTTCTCGCTTCCCCACATAGCTTCCCCACTATGCGCATGCGCGTCTCCGTGGCAACCGCATCGTCTCTTGCGAAAAAAAAAACAAAAACAAGTAGAATACAAAATGAAAAATAAACACAGAATGAACCTTTTTTCTGTCTTTGGAAACGTTTTTAAAACGTTCTATGCGGCTATTTTCATCCCAGTTAAACCAAAAAGAAAATATAAACGCTTTCAAAGCACGTTTCGAAGCATGCAAAGGGGAAGGACGCCAGGACAACGGTCAAAAGCCGCATGGCCAGTGCATCAACAATGGCGGCGCTCGAGTCAGCGCTGACTTCCACGACGTGCTGGAACAGAGGCTACGATCGTTATAAAGTGAGCTCCAACCCTTAAACATGGCCCCTCCTGCAATTTTTGATGCTACGATTGTCTGTGGATACCTCCCCCTGCGTTCCGAAACAGTAAGTGCGTCGCTAACGCTGGCCATCGGCGATGCAGCAGACGCCGCCATCTTGTCCCCGCGTCTTTTGCTCCCGCACTGTTGCTCCCGCGCGCCTCTCGCTGCTTTTGCTCCCCGCGCCCCTCTGTTAGTCCCGGTCGAGTGCAGTTAGTCCTCAGCGTTTGCGCACGGTACGCAGCTCGAACCAGATGGTCTCTTCGGGGAGCAAATGGGAGTTGAGAGGTCCAAATGCTGCCGTTAGTCCTTTGAGACCATCTTTTTCTTAGAGTGTACCATCGCGCCATTTTATTTCTATCTCGCGGGGATGCACCACATACCCTCTCGTTAACTGTGACGCATTGAGTTTGTCAGCGCATGGCGGACACCAAACACCCAAAACACTGACTCCTAGTAACTCCGATGCCGACAAGTGTTTTACGACCTAGGAATGCCTTGCGGTTTACGCAAAACTCTTTTACGATCAGCTAGGTATTGTGCAAGTTTCTTTCGGAATAGTTTTTGCCGCACGCCGAAACCAATTGGTTCTCATACGGCAACATGAATGCTTTAGCAGCGAAGAAGGACTAAAACAAAAATCTTTAGATTTGTTTTTGTGGAGTAGAAAAGTGAATACTATGACCTGGGCTACAGTTGACGCGACGCCGTTTGATGCGCCGCTGCAGATGTTGTGCATTACGAAGTACATTCTTAGCGCACAACACAGGGCACAACGTGAGAGCGCTGAGGCATGACCGATATATAGAGTGACTGAAATAACCAGGCTCGATCTAAAATAAGGCGTAAAAGTCGGCGCCTACACGAAGCAGTCTAAACTTCTCGTCAAAGATGTATTTCATAGGTCAGTTTTATCTTGTAAAATTACAAAGCGTAGCTCCATTTCTGTAAAAAAATAGGGCCAAAAACTTACCAGGGTCAACGACGGACGGCGACGCAAACGACCGAGACGAGTGGCGGGGCACGTTTAGCGCGCATATTGATAGATGGCGTCGGTAGCAGCGTCAGAAGGTGTAGCCGACCAGCGTGAGAAAGCAGACGATACGCAGACGAAATCCGTTGTTAGCAAAAGCGCCGTCGTTGTGCAACGGCGTTTTTTATTCTTTTTGCTTTAGGTTTTCCTTTTATTGTCTGCATTTATTTTTTAATTAAAGGTACATTGCCAAAATATCATGTTCATTTTAATAAACCACGGTTGTCGCGAGCAGTCTCGATATGGACGTAGCGCCATCTATCAATACGTGCGCCAACCGCGTCCCGCCACTCGGCTCCGTCGTCTGCGTCGCCTTCCGCCACTGACCGTGACAAGTTTTTTGCCCTATTTTTTTATAAAAAAAAGAAAAGCTACGCGTTGTATTTTTTAAAGATAAAACAGATCTGCGTAATGCATCTTTCACATTGCTACGTGAAGGCGCCGACTTTTACGGCCCATTTTACATTGCGCCTGGTTATTTCAGTCAACCTAAAGAAACGTAATGATTTATTGAAACGTCACGAGCGCCTATTAGCACTTGATGAGAGCGAGCTTTATATTTCGTGCGTTATTTAAAATCTTGCGAAAAAAATTAATTTTCGTTCATTTTTTTGTTTTGGGTATGTCTAAAAACCGCCGAGTCGTGCGCCTTATTTATTGCATCATTTTGTGGCTTGGGAAAGTGGGACTCTTTTGATGGTTGAGGATTGCCTCATGCCAGTGAAGGTATTACCTTTCTTGTGAAAAGACTAGGTGCGCAGGGGAGCTAGTGGTAGCTAATCATGTCATTTAACACCAGAGACTGTGGTGCAGAAAAGAAAAAATAACTTTTAGTCGAGGGACAGACACAGAATATCGTTCCGTTCCCTTCTGTGTTTTTGCCTTCGAATAAAATTTTTTTTTACCAGGTCTCAGGTGTTAACGACATGATTAACTTTGTTGCTCGTCATAATATTGGCGAACTTCGGTACTCTTTAATTCCTCGTTTCGGATTCTACACGCTGCTGTACATTACAGCGCATGCTAGCTTTTGATATTTGTATGGGCGGCCATCTGTGCAGTATCTGTGTTCTTGCTGTTACAACCCGGAGAAGAAATATAGTTCTTCGCTTATATTCAGCAGACTGGCGTTATTCCTGAACCACGCGCATTCAAAGTTCTTGAGCCGGAAATAGTCGGCATTTGTTAGAAGCAGTCGCAGCTTGTATTGTTGGCTAGAAGTCACTGAAGCATGTCCTGAATGCTTAGAAATAAAGCGCCGTGTTTTCAGGTGGGCTCTGTTATAAAGAAATGTTTCGAAACACAATTCAAATTACGCAGAGTAGCAATTTTAATGGTTTGAAGGTTCTTTAATGACGTAGTTGTCATCGGCAGACTAATGGGAAACAGGTACATGAAACAAGAATTAAAATTTATATCATAATAAAGAAGGTGATTGGAAATTCGTATTAACCTGTTAATAGTTTCACAACATTAAGTTTTCGAAATCATCGACTTATTTAATTCGAAGATCAGTTTTGAAATATGGGCTCGTTTTACATTCGGGAGACTTACCTCCGCTCGCTCCGCAACAACGTATCTGCAAAACGTATGTTCAATTTTTGTTTTTAAGTCATACGTGTTTTTTTTTTGTTTTAAACTCGCTGAGAGTTATTTAAGTGTTCTTTTGAAAGATTCGGCAACTAGTATATTGGTTTCTATTTTCGAAAAAGAACACTCCTCTAACACAAGGAAGACTATGTCTATGCTTCATCTACATAGGATAGAAGAATACTGGGATCCTCGTGCATAGATATTGTTTTTCCTAAAAGCGTAAGGGTCAAATAAGAATAGTTGGTGTTTCTATAAAATAAGTAGGAAGATACCGTATTTACTCGAGTAATAGCCGCGCTGTTTATGAAGAAACCCTGAGGGTTTGCTTTTCCGCGGAGCACGCGGACTGCCAATGACCGCGAGTGACAGCATGATTCCAGCGGTTTACAGGACAGAGATAACGTCTTCGCGGGAAGACACCATCTGTGAAGATTGCATTTGTATGGAGACTCGTGTTCTCAATCTAGTTATTCGCTTTGTTATTTATGCGCAACGCAATGATTGGCTGTATATGTGCTTTGCGGGAAAGTAGACGCAAGGGCCTTGTTCATAAATAGTGCGGCTATTACTCGAGTAAATATGGTAAATGTTATAGTCCCGAGGAAACTACCCTTGCAAACAATTGAGACAAGAGTTGTCGGAAGTACCATAGACTGGTATACTTTTACCGCTTGCTTTATGTTAAGAAATATATCGTATCTCATTTAAGAAAAAGGAGCCTTTAGTAGTGAGAGATTAAAGGGGCCCTAAAGAGGATTCTGCGATCGTCTGGCTCTTGGTCATAAGTATTCTACGAGCCCAAAGCATCCTAAAAATAATTTAAAAAAATACAAACATTACAATCACGCGACGTCGATTGCCATTTTATAAACGTGATGAGAGGTCGGGACACACCCCTTTCTGATCAGATTTTTCCTCTCAGGAAAGGCGGGAAGTACCCCAGCTGCGGTGTCAGCGCGGCGCATGATGGGCGCCCATAAAACGATAAGCTTTTTATAGAAAACAGTGCCCTGAGATTCTTCAAAATTATAAACTATGATTGTAGTTTGGACTTTAAAATGAAAATTAGAATGAAGGTATGTAACTAAACTGAAAAGTTGACCGATTCACGCATTTGTTTTTCTAATATCAAGTTAGTTTTACCGCTGGTTAAAGTTGGTTGGCACACTTGCGACTGCTTACGACCGTGCGCCTTGAAAACTCATAAAACCTCTTACGGTGGAAGCACACGGTTGCGCTACCTCTCGAGTGGCCATGGAATACTTGTCATTTTTTTATTTATTTTTTGTGTATAATTTTTTTTGTTTTGTTTGCTTGAAAATGTTTGCAAATGTTACAAACTCGCAAATATCGCACAACCTTCGCTCTGGTGCAATGTAGCTTCTGAGTCACCTCATAGATGGCGCCAGCGAACCAGTGTGTTATTTCGTTGTAAGAGATTATAAGAGCTCGATCGTAAGCAGCCAAATGTGTGTATTAACGGGCATTCAACAGTTAGTGAGGCGCGCAACTGAGGTACAAACTTGAGTAGCTCGTTTGATGTAATACGCGAGGCCATCATGAATTACGTGTGTGCGGCTCGCACACGCTCGCGTGCGGTGGTGTTCCACTCTTCTACATTCCCTCCGCCGCAATTATGGAAAGCTGCCGTTGTTCCGAGAGATGGGTGCACCCAGTGGCGTCACTTGGGTCAGCGGCACGGAGGGTGACATTTGTTTGGCAAATTATTGCCAAGATATACAGGCTCTGGCAAAAGAAAGCAAAGTTTGGCAATATTTCCAGACAAAAAAGAAAGAAAACTAATTCAAATATTTGCGTTATCTGGGTGCCTTGCTGTACATAAATGCACGGTTGTTCTCCGCAATATGTTTCTCATTTTCGTGATCGCGTTAACTCCCAAGCTAAAACGAGCCACAATAAAATCAGCATATGTTGAATAACTGTCGTCAAATTGCAAATAAATAAAACAATGTAAAAGAAATAACGTCTGAAAACAGTGTACTTAGTATTGTTTCAACGTTCACGAGCTGACTGTTTTCGTCGGCTGTTTTTATAACAGACGGAGAAGAATATCAAAAATACGTCTCTAAAAGTTTCCCAACATAAATTTAAGAAAAATAAGCGCAGTTTTGAAACAAAATTTGCAATGGCCAAACTTGAAGAACAGCGCGAAGCAGACACGCACGAAGCCGTGCACAGGATTATTATTTAAAAACATCTAACGCCACTTCTGCCAATTTTCAATTTTGTTTTCTACTTGTCGGTGACTTCACTCAACTATCTACGTGACTCAATTACAAAAAAAAAAAGACTTGCGAACCATTAAAGGTTAGCTGCGTGCCTCGCCCCGAAACGTCACTCAATTCCGCGAACCTCCGAGTTTCCAGGGAGAGTCAAACTTCTCTATCTCTTCGTCGCCTTTTTGTTTTGGTAAGAGCACTCTTCCACCATTTACTTTGTTTGTCTCCTCTCACCACAGCCATGAAACTCCCAAGGAGCCGCTAAGTGCTCCTAAGCTCCCCTGCGGAACGGGTACACAGTCATTAGTTATTAAAGCGCCGCTCTCCTCGCTTACTAAATAATTACGTGCCAAACAAGGAGCCTCGCGCGGTGGTCGTAAGCTTTGGGCCTACATTACCATCACTAAAACATTACCCACCTCAAAACAACTCCGACAAAGAGATGAAATAAATTAGTAAAGCGCACCACAGCAACGCTCTGGCCTGCAGCCACAAAAGATTCCCTTGCCTCCACACGCTCTCTTCCCATTTTCAGAGGAGAGAGGCAGTCATTTCTGGACATCGGGTCCTGCAAGTTCCTGGACGTGTCCTGTTGGGCAATCACACATTTACTGATCCACGAATTCAATTACACATAAAGACTGCCCCAAATCGGATTACCTATACGCGACCAACTCGCACGAATGCTGGGAGAATTTTGTGCGCGACTCGAATTCACCGTTAGTTGTATACCCAAACCCCGATGCTTTGATTTTTTTTATGCTTCCCCTTTTCGCTCATAAAACGCTCGGTCGGTAGGTGTAAAGCCCAACACTGAGCGCACGAAGTGGAAAGGCGAGTGCTCGGAATTCTCGAGTAGCCGCTAAAAGCTCGCCTGCCAGCCATCGGAGCAGAAATAAGCGCGGAGGATTGCGAGGGTACAAAGCAGGTGAGAATGCTTATCACACGTGCATCACGAGAATGTTGGAGCCCTGTGGCGTCGGACACAGACATTAGAGTATTCGCTTGCTCTGGAAGTAAGAAGCGTGTTTCCGAAGTAGCGTTACTTTGAATCGAGGCACTGCGGTTTGGAACTATGTTTGAGGTTTCCCTGGCTTTCGTTGTAGGATTGGTTGGTTCACAGATGAATGGCATCCGTTGCACTATCCCATGTTTGTGTAAATGTAGACTTCAAACGTCTGCACATAAAGACGAGTAGCAACCGATAGATAAAAAATCAAGGCCTCAACCCCCCCCTTTAATATCTACTACAGCATGGGCCTCCGAACGTTGTGGCTACAGGGCCCGTTTGGGGACCTGCTGCTGCATTCTCGGGGGCTGAATATTATATAAGACAATAGAAACGAGGAACTACTATATAAATAAGCCTAAAATAGCATTAAACCAGAAAAACTATAAGCTAGAGAAAAAATAAATATAAAGATAAAATTCACAAATACATATACTTTATGTTAAGTGCAATATTTTACAATTTATGGAATTACAAAATTATTGCGACCCCGAGAACCCACCAGGCATAAATCAAAGCGCATAGGAAGTTTTGCATATTCCCCTAAGGAAGAAGACAAATGAAAATGTTAGATCGCATCAGATTATTATGCATGATGTAAATGAAAACGCAATGAAATATTTATCTTAGTTATACACACATGAAGCAGAAAACTACGGTTAGAAATTTTGGTGATGACAATGTACAACTGAATAATATGCCGACAGAGTCGGGATTTCGGTGCAGTTTTCTAGGCATGTGCACATAGTGGATTTTGAGTTCGAAGCGAAAAGTGGATTTGGCCAAATATTTTAGAAATCAAATATCTAATAGTTTCTTCTAGTGACACTGAATACTGTGTCAGAGTATCACATTGCCATTCTATAATGCCATGCCGACAACAGCCTCACTCTAGCCTAGCATGTTTTGATTTTCTGCGGCATCATTAGACGGCAGCAGTCACGTGACACGTGTGCCGTCACTATCATCGTCTTACTTTCGAATCGCCGCCATGGGCCACCATATTGCGGCCGGCCAGCGTCTGTGCAAAGCTCCGGGTTGCTTCTCGTCCACTGGGTGCCGTGACGCACGTGTTTTCAGGGAATCGCATTCTACCCTTCCATATTTCGCGGCCCCTATATGCCTGCTTGCCGTGCCTCCCGGTGCAGAAACAGGTCAGAGAACGGCAAAATAATATTCCGTGTCCCGTCAGGCAATAACGCTTCTGCGAAGAGGAGGAGTACTTGCCTTGTCACTATAAAACGAAGGAATTGCAAGCCGAATGCGGGAAGCAAGTTTTTTTAGGTGAGAGTATTTTTAGGTGAGAGTATTGCTCGTCGCCTCGCAGCCAATCAGGCTGCTTCGACTGAGCTTGGTTCGGCTCAAAAGATGCTTGGAGAACGGCTGCTTCTTGAAAAAAATTCTGATTGCAGTGTTATATAATTATTCAACTTCCCTCGCTTTGTAGAGAGCGTAAAAAAAAAAGAAGGTTAATTTAAGAAGTAGTTTTGACTGCGAAATTGTAAGCACAACTGTCCGGGTGACTCATAAAGCAATTTAATCAAATATGCTTGTGTGAATGGGCACTCAGACGGTTATCAACTTAGTTATTTTTTATATTACAGCGAAGATGTTTATGGCCAGGGTTCCTTGAATTTTTCGTGTGCAGTGACAAAAACATTACGCTCACACCGCCGCACGCGCCGCACGCGCACGCCTTTTCCGTATAAAAGATTCGAAGTAAATAACCAAAATAAAGCTTTGACCAACACGTGTGCAAGGTGCCATTTGCTTTAGGCTTTTGCTTTAGAACAGTTACTGCTGCAGACGCTGGCGCCGCACGCGCACGCCTTCCCCGTATCATAGCCCCTTCTATACTGACAAAGCCTAACAGATCGCCACGAGACGCGTCCGCCGAAAGTGAAAAGTTAGAGCGGCACACAACGGATGAGAAGAGAGCCATGTAATGGGCGCCCCACCGCGGCCGGACGCCGAAACACACTTCTCCCGAGCGATGGAATGTCCGCTCGTCCTCCTCGCGTTCCTAGCGCTGCCGCTTCTTTTCTCCTCGGGTTTGGAAACCTAGTTTCCGGTACTCGTCGCTGCAAAAGCTGTGCGCTGAATTCCAGGTTCCCCGATAAATGCTCCCTGCTACCAGATCCTCGCACTCCAAATCTGCGACCGGGCACTCTATGGCTTCGTCGTTGAACTGCCAGGCTTTGTGAGTATAAAGGAGGCTATGCCCGTATAAAAAGATTCGACGTAAATAATTAAACTAAAGCCTTGACGAACGCGCGTGCAAGATGCCTTTTGTTGTAGGCTTTCGCTTTCGTACAGTTACTGCTGCAGACGCCGACACGTGCGGCGCATGGAACATCATTTTCTGCATTGTTCTGATGCTTGGGTAATTTAACAATAGGTCTATTCAGTAGTTTAGTTATCAATAGGCACCTTTTTCAAGGTCAGTAGACCCTCAGGTAGATAGTAAAGGTTTCTTAAAGGTTTGCCGCTGTGCGACCACGTCGGCCATGTCTACGCTCGCAGCGCCCTCTCTTTGTCGTCGTTCCAAGCGCTTGCGTGCCTAGTTTCCTTTCCTTCCTCTCCCCGGGTAGCGGTCCCGTCGCG